>JAKELI010000183.1:0-84145 GCA_021525025.1 Lactarius hengduanensis | reverse complement strand
ATAATGTCTTGGTGCTCATTCGTGTTCTCAACAGCGCTTGCGGTGTTAGTGACTGCTGAGGACGACGACGACGAAGCAAGCGACGAAGCTTGTGTTGAGGCAGTGGGATAACTGTCGTTGTGCGTTGCGCATGCGTGAGTGTTTCCCTGACCCACCAAAAAGATCATTACTCACTGATCATCAAGTTCCTTAGAAGAGCCTCAACCTTTGTCTCAAAAAGGACACCTCGAGAACCCTTTCGCAGACAAAAAATGACATGAGCGGATAAATCGTCCAAGCCATAGTTTCCACAGTTCAACAGTTGTGGGATGACTGCGGCCATCTCGATCTCGCCCATCCGAATGCAGACTTCATCATCTGGTTGATGATGAGCCAGTTGTCCTCCCTGGCTCGGCGACACAGGTAAGTGGATCAGCTGCGAATACGCTGAGTCGGTGCTCTGGGGTTGCGCTTGCATATCGCGGAATTCGGTTGACTGCCGCCTCGAGCCCCTGAAGAAGTCTGACTTGCTTTCCTGCCAGGCTTTTGTGCTTTGGAGGGTTGGTTCTCGCGGGTGACTCGGAAGTGGTGCGCAGCAACAGCGCAAGCAGCTGCCCGTTGTTGATTGGCCTTGAGGCTGGCCAGGGGGCTCCTTCAATGACTCCAACTCGATTCGCTCGACTTGCGGCCTCGGGATCGGCAAGGGCTCTGTGCGATCAAGAGTGCAGTACTCAGGGATGGTGGAAGGCCCCTGGATGGATGGTGGTGGTGCTGAGACTGTGGAGGGGTTCAATGGGGCCCGCGGTTTGAAGAATGCCTCCAAGACCTGGTTTGGCTTCTTCGGCTCCTGGTACCCCGCACACTCGCGACCTGACTGGCGACACGCCTTTGATGCTTGGTGAGCTTCAAGGTTCTTGTACCCTGCAGTTCCGACCTGGACGACCTTTTTACAGACGGGACATTCCAACGTGCTGGAATACGTGAACTTTTCCCCATTCGCGTCCGTATTTCCAAGCATATTTCTGTGGTGTGGGGCAATTAGAATAGATATTCAGAATTTTGAGGTGATTTGAAGCTCTTACTCTCGGTTCTCAAGTCAGTCCTTGCTCTTCACCATTGTTGATAATTGAGGAAATCGAAAACTGATGAGCAATCAAAGAAAAATAAATTTTCATTCTACTTAGTGTTTGGCTCGCTGTCGTGGTAGGGATCAGCCCAGGATTTGCCAGTGCGCGATGAGTGCAATGAAGCCAGCATACTACTATTTTCGGCCATGTGACGTCATTATTAGGAGGTCAAACTTTTTGTTTTCCCGAACTGGGCCCCCCCGGGCCCCACCACCCCACCCCCGGTGCGGGAATCCCGTCCCGCCACCCCCCTTGGTAGTACTTAAGGACCACACTGTAACCTCTAGAGCCCTAAGCTTCTGTAAACGCAATTAGGTGTTCAGAGCTGTTCAGAGCTGTTCGGAGTGTCCTTGAACGCTCCGAACAGCTCCGAACACCTACTGTAGTTACAGATGAAGTTGAAGCTCAACCTATTGTATTCAACTGCAATAGCTTTCTCAAATACAACTCTTTGGCTTCACGAACCCCGAACCCCGAACGACTTCCGATTCCTCTTCTTGTGAATCCCTGCTCCGCCGTCTGTTGTCGGCAATCGCCCTTTAAACTTCAAACTCCGAACGAACCTCGAAACGCTACGCCTTATTGCGCGTAACAGACATACAGGTCAGGTAGTGCTTAGAATCATCACCGCGCTTCCAGATTTCGCGTTTTTCTGAGCTACCGCGCGTTCGAGTTCGACAGTACTACAATCTTTAAAATCCTTATCGGCACCTTTGCCGCAGCCACGGCTCTGCTGGTGGCACACCCGGTAGATATTGCTCACCTAGTAGTTTGGGGGACCAGGACCGAGACCGAGACCAAGTTCCATCGGCAGTGATATTCTCAGAATCGGAAGACTTGGGTCTACTACAACCCTCAAGAAATGCATCATTCCCAGCCCTAGTCCTTGCAGAATCGTTGAGGGTACGGAGGCCACTGGTCGCAGACTCGCAGTGTCGTGCCAAAGGCAAGACCAATGAATAGTAGGTACGGAGGTCTTTGAGAGAGGACGATAACATTCATTACACTGCCCAGGGACTGGGGTATATTGGTGAATTAGGTGTGTCCTTATGCTCGGTTTCCGAAAGCGTTTCCGTACGTGTATCGTTTGTGATCGTATGCGCGTGGTCGCGCTGTGTTCCCGTGTATGTGTATGAGTATGTGATGCTTACCGTACCAAGCTCTTCCGCCTCGGGATTCCTTACTATAACAAAGTGACGCTGTCTTCGCGTCATAAAAATGTCGTGTTACTTTACTGGTACTGTACATGTATGAGTAGTATAAAGGGAGCTCCGAAACGAGCCCCTAAATGCAATCGCTTGGAATCGTCTTGTGCCCCTCCATCACTCGGGCTATCTCTCGTCGTTTGTGTTCGCTCGTAAAGCACTCCTTTCGTCGTTTACAACCCGCTCCTGCATCCCATAACCTCACCATATATACCACAACGAAAATCGCATGTGGGTTTGGCCGATCGAGGCTATTACGATTTCAAGTTAGCGAAGCCAATCCGCTTATTGCCGACGTCGAACTCCGTGTATACGTTTTGTAGGAAGACGTCGCCGATAATCCAGAACGCTATGGTCGATGAGACACAGAACAGAGATCAAACAAAGTGCTCACGAGTTTCGTCGTCGACTGCCCCAATACCGCCAACGCAGTCGGTTGAGCCTTCGGACACGGCACCTTGACTAAATGTTTCTTGCGCAATCACGAACTCGGCACGACCAAACTGGACTGTGATTGTGCTGTTGAACGAACAGGGAACTGGAACAAAACAAGTCAATCAATCTTTCTGTAGACCAAAGAGAGCTATCTATTTCCGTACCGGTGTATAATCCGGAACCGATGTCAGCAGGAGCAGGCTTAGAGCCAGGAATGTGTTTGTAAATTGCCTTCACAGTTTTTGCGTCACCGAGGATCATGGTAGTACCAGTGTCAATGATCGAATCCTTGACACCAGCAATCTTCCGCCCATTGACATATAGAGCATCGACATTGGTTTCCCAGTAGCCCTGCAATGTATGATTATTAACATCAAATCGAGGGGCGACTATACACAACCATACCTCGTTGGTGACAGGCACATAAGTGAAGTCGTCGTCGTGAAGTTTGTCGTTAGTTCCGCCAAGGAACAGTTCTGAGCCTTCATTGGCGAGGTAGAACCCGAAGGTATTGCTAGGTAAGGAACCCTGAGCGGCAAGGGTCAGGAAGACAGGAGTAGCCTTGTAAGGCGAGATGCTCGGGAATGCTAAGCCGACAAGACCATCCGGAAGGAAAAAGTCGGAGCTGAAGGCGCCCGCCAAATGAGTGGCAACCCCGAATGTCTGGTTATTGGCCTGGGCAGGGAACAGGTTAATGACCCTATTACGTGGTAATGCCCACAAGCTGACCGTATAACCAGCAATAGTGACATCGTCTGTATATAGCGAGCCGTCGACGAAGTCGGTGGTACCGTCACCGTATCGCGCTTCAAATGGCTCCCCGAGATTCGTTGCTCTCGCGGGATTATACAACACATGCCCCAGAAGGATGGGGGGCGCCGGTGTTCTTCTCATAGGCCTTGAAGCCGTGATCAAATTTTCTAGACACATACCGATTATTAGATGTGGTTCGCTGTATGGAAACGGGAGAGAATACGAACGCGAGGCTGTGACGGATGCCACGTTGAAGCTTCGCAATATCAGCAATACCGTTAGCATCGCGTACTTGCATACGCTTTGTGATGGGTATAGCGACTCCAGAACGTGAGGTCAGCTGCGCCTCAGCGAAAAAGGAGAGGGTGGCGATAACGAGCGTAGCGGATAGATACATCCTGTTAGTGGCGAACTCGGCTAGGAGCCCGGGTTCAGAGAGGCTGGAATGGGTGAGTAGTTGAGAAACGATGATATTTTTATACGGGAGTGACCAACCTCTGCTAGGCCGCGGGTCTCAGCTACTAGGTGTCGCTATTCTTAATTCATGTTGCCAGGTGCTGCATCGGTGTGGACCCAACTTAGCGACGTCCGCATGTCCTAGAATCGGAGGATAGAAAGGTGGTAAGGCGCTTGGGTCTGCCAGGCTGCTCGCCGGCTACCACTGCCTACTAGGGACCCACAAGCCCACAAGAAGGCGACCATGCAAGACGATAGGCTCAGCCAGTGGAACTGGGCGTACGACGCTTTCTACCGCGGCCGCGGGCTTGATCGCGGATGTTTAGTTAGCCAAATCCAGACAAATACCGTAATTATACTACCCCATCAGCAAATAAAAATTTAATTTTTATGTGCTTACCAAAACCGAAAGAGCTTACGTATATTATAACCGGATTTGAGCTTACCATGAAATAACAATCGCTCGTAATTGGGCCGTGGTTGCGAATGGACTATTATACGTAGCATATAAGTGCTTGCAATTCTCATGCTAACTGTACGCACTTATGATTTCTGTGAAATCTCATGGCCAAGTCGTAAGTACATACGATTTTTGGACGACTCTCGCGGCTGAATGATATGTGCATATAACTCGTGGCTAACTCTCACGGCCAAGTTGTAAGCGCGTGTATGAATGACCGACGATGACGCGCTTGTTCCAATACATCCACGATCTCGTCGATGGCTTCATTGTGTTCCTAAATTCATTCCTTCCACCAGAATCTGATCGACGCAACGCTCACGTACCTCAGTGACACGGAAGCGGATCGTGTTGTCTCTTCTCCACGACACTAAAATATGGCACCAGCGACTGGCAGTAGAACTCTTACAGTCTTGGCCGCTGCGGGAATCGGGGCTTTGGCATATGCATCTGTAAATGCAGTAGGTGTTCAGAGCTGTTCGGAGCCGTTCAAGGACACTCTGAACACTCTGAACAGCTCTGAACACCTAATTGCGTTTACAGATGTGCCGTCTACTTCGATTACAAGCGCAGGACGGACGCAGGGTTTCGGAAATGGCTCCGTACGTCCGACTTCGTGTCATTCACCACTTCCCCCCTTTACACCTCCATTTAGGCAAAGAAAAAAAGAAACTCGACAAGTCTGTCGCTGAAGAAGCCACGTCCCCCCCCGCGTCTGGAAATCCACTCGGCGATGCCAGCGTTCCCACCGTTGAAATTATTGCTGCGATGAAGCGCATTAAGGACGACCACCTTTCAAGTTTATCCAGCCATCTGCGACGTCGCCGAGGACGTACAATGCACCAACGGTGTCACCGCCCCGCCGGGTCTGTTGGCAACACCGTCTACGAGAGCCCCGGGGGCTCAATCCTGATCTCGAGATGCATGACAGTGCGATAGGGTGCGTTCTTTGACTCTCAGGTTTTCCCCGCAACAATGCCATTTGCTCATTGTTCCTCACCAACACCCCAGGGTACCGCACGTGCGAACCAAGAGCTTGCCGAGGGCATACTACCTCCATTCGGTAACCACTTCGGGGACTCAAACTGGCCCACCCAAATGCGCTGTTTCCAGGACTCTCGCGTCTGATACGCCTCGTCATCACTGTGAGTAACTACATTTCTCGAAATTCCTCTCACTCTGTTTTTGTACCGCCCAGAAGGCATGTAGCCCGATGTCTCCTTCCTGGTCTATATGCACCAGGAGGACAACCAGGAGGACATCAAGGGATTCCAGGCTGCCGTCGTGCATCACGCCTCGCACATCTGACGCCTGCACATGGTCGTCAACGGTCATCGCATTTATGATTCCTAGCGCTCTCCCGCTACGTGCGACCTCGTGATTCTTTCTGGTGCTTGAGTATTTCTCGACTCTGACAATCGAGTATGGATCCTCCGACAACAGCCGCGTCGACAGTCTCCTGGGCTCTTCGACGAGTCCAAATTCCTCGCGGAACTGATGTTTCAGAGGTGCGCTCCTGGTTCAGACCCACCTGTCGCCCGCCATCAGCTCGCTGACTCTGACAGACAGGGTCATCGATTTAGAGGAGCTTCTCCGCTGCCTCGCCGCCGAGCTAAACATGGAGTACCTTGTGTTCTTGGATTCATTGCCATACATGTTCAGACCCAGCACATGGCCCATTGTCACGTATCACGGGCTCAAAGAAGTTCATTGGTTCCAGGGCTGCATTTACGACAACGTTCTCGGGACCGTCAAGCTCTTCGAGCACCTTATCCCCCCAAACTTGAACCTCGACAGCCCTGAGTTAGCACTCTTGCTGGACAAAGTACGTCATCTCCGACCTCTACACATCATGCCACCGCTCCACCATGCCGTCCAGGCAATCACAGAGCTATGTCCCAAGGCGGCGCGCTAATTACTCGATGAGCTGGCACCTAACAACATCGTCTTCCACGGACGACACAACCACGAGGCGCTCTTTAGCGTGCAAGTATACCACGCCTCGATTGAACCAGTTTGCGGCACTGCACCCAGCGTCGACGGCAGTTGCAGCGGCTGAGGCGATGGCGACGGGACTACTCCTTACGTCCTCCGTACGAGTTGATTTCTCCGACTTCACGCTCACCAGCACGCTGCCCTACCCTGGAACCACATCTCCCTCGGCTCCTGGGGCGCTTCTTCCATTGGATGCACGTGCGTGAACATTCCATTTTCGACTGTCCTCGTACGGCTGAAGACAGAAGGCGGCCCATATTTTGACGGCCGACATGTATATGTGCGCGATGGTACAGTGTGGGGCCCATACAATTACGGTACAGCTGTCATACGTTGATCTCTTGCCCTACTATTTAAGTATAATATTGTTGGAAAGTTTTTGATGACGTGGTGGTGCAGTGGTGATAGTACTTGTCATAGTAATACGAGGTTGCATGTTTGAATCTTTGCAATACAGAATGTAGATTATTATATTATGCAGAACCAGGCCTTAGTCCGGAAATTAGTAGTCAAATAATAAATCAAATAATAAATCAAATAGAGAGAAAAAATGTTCAAGGCAAGTAACTGTAGTAATTTTTCCAACCTGTCTGGAGTCTGGATTATAATCGATTATAAGCACACACAACCCAAGTAAAGAGTTTGAGTTCATGAAAGGCAATGCAATCCACAAAAGCGAATTTAAGCGATTACCATTCATGGGCATAATTGCCGAAGGATTTCAAAACCATCGAATTAACACAATCGCTTTTGGCGATTTGTAATCCGGGATCTGTTCACACCGCTTACGGTGATTATAAGCGATTATAGGCACTTATAATTCTAATTTTTATTTGCTGATGCCCATCAGAGCCGCGGCTCCAAGACAAGTACCCGTGACGCGTGACGCGTGACAACGCATTTCTCGCGTCAATAGTCCACCAAGTGCCTGGTTTCCCGAGGCTAGACTCAGGCGTTGTGAGAGCAAACTGCCGTGCAAGCTGCCGTATATCTCAGTCCGCGGCTTTTATTGCAGGGCTCGACGATATGCAGTTCGAAGCAAGGTTCGAAGCGTCGCGCATCGTGGCAAAAATGTGATGCAAGGGGAATCTCACCTCAGCGAATGTCGTGGCTATTTAAGCAGTATCATTCCGATGCAGCATTCGTTAGCTCTTGTGTTAGCTCTTGTCCATTCTCGTATTCTTGCTGGTTGGTGAGTACATCTATGGCGTGTCCCATCGTGGACGTGCTGACATGCATGCATCCTGAATCCTCTTTGTTCAACTCCCAGCCGACTTTGATCCCTCTCTGAGTGCTTCCGTTCACGCAAACCCGCACACTAAACTATAACACAATGCGCGCGTCTTGCATTGCCTTCGTTGTCCTCGCCGCTGCTGCCGCCCCTGCCCTCTCTGGCCCCGTCGCGTGCGTTGTTACTCCTCTCACGTTATTGCCCACGATGCCTCCCCCGCTAATACCGCACTTTACAGACGCGGCCCCGGCCCCAAGCTGATGGGTTCCCACCACCGCAACCTTGACCGCAGCGCCGACGAGCTAATCAGCCGTGATGAGCAACTTACTGGTGTACCGTCTCCAGGTTCCCACTTGGATAACACTCAGCCTGTCAACCCGGCCCACAAGCGGTTCACTGACAGGCTGATCGACCGTGATGCGGACGAAGATGCAACCGACCCTACCTCCCAACATGGACCTCCCTTCGGGTACAAGCGGTCCACCGACGGGCTGATCGACCGTGATGCGGACGAAGATGCAACCGACCCTACCTCCCAACATGGACCTCCCTTCGGGTACAAGCGGTCCACCGACGGGCTGATCGACCGTGATGCGGACGAAGATGCAACCGACCCTACCTCCCAACATGGACCTCCCTTCGGGTACAAGCGGTCCACCGACGGGCTGATCGACCGTGATGCGGACGAAGATGCAACCGACCCTACCTCCCAACATGGACCTCCCTTCGGGTACAAGCGGTCCACCGACGGGCTGATCGACCGTGATGCGGACGAAGATGCAACCGACCCTACCTCCCAACATGGACCTCCCTTCGGGTACAAGCGGTCCACCGACAGGCTGATCGACCGTGATGCGGACGAAGATGCAACCGACCCTACCTCCCAACATGGACCTCCCTTCGGGTACAAGCGGTCCACCGACAGGCTGATCGACCGTGATGCGGACGAAGATGCAACCGACCCTACTGACAAGTTGTTCGGCCGTGACAAGGCAATCGCCGCCCGCGATGATTAGCTCCGAACCCCGTGACTTACTAGAGCGTGTGATGGTCTCGTCGTCGATGTCGTTTATGTAGGCCCTGAATCCGGTTTTGATTCCCTTCTTAATACCGCAGAGCGGGACGGAAAAGCGAAGCCAGGCGTTGTGAGGTGATTTCCCTGAGGCTCATAGAAATATATTTGTTCAGAACAACAAAGACCTGAGCGAAGGTGGCTTCTTTACCGACGCAACACTTGCAGACCGCAGCATCGACGAGCCGAGAGGGTTCGTCGACAGGTCTTTTAAGGACCTCATCGGCAACATTCAATTTCACCCGGCATCATGACCCTCGACGAGGTGAATTGGGTTCCTTCCTTGGTTCCCTGGAAGCAGACGGAGCCTTGGATGGAGCCTACATCATTGCGCAAGCTCACGGTTCCCGCAGCGTAGTCAGCCAGAGGGTGTTCATCAACAAGTAAGTGTGCGAGAACTTGAATAGAGATGACATGTCGTGACTACGCGGGAGGTAGTTGTGCGCTTAAGAATTGCCGCACCACCTACGTTCTGTGATTTCAAGAATGGTCAGAGCCCGTCCGCAATACTATCTGAATTCGTTTTTGTAGTGCGTCTGAGCTAAAGGCCTCCGTGAGAGAGCAAGCTTGAATGGAGGTGGCGGTTTTCCACGAGACCCAGCAGGGAATAATGACATAGTGGATATCCCAGAGAGACGAAGGCTGTGTGAGGATGACACTGGCAGGCGGACTCCGAAATTTGAGGGCTTCCATCGCCTCCGAAGGCCCGCCCGCTGCTAATTACTGTCGGGACTCGCGACGCAGGGACATACAGGTCAGGGAGTGCTTAGAATCATCACTGCGCTTCCAGATTTCGCGCTTTCTGAGCTACCGCGCGTTCGAGTTCGACAGCACTACAATCTTTAAAATCCTTATCGGCACCTTTGCCGCAGCCACGGCTCTGCTGGTGGCACACCCGGTGGACATTGCTCACGGTGCTAATTACGGTCGGGACTCGCGACGCAGGGACATACAGGTCAGGGAGTGCTTAGAATCATCACTGCGCTTTCTGAGCTACCGCGCGTTCGAGTTCGACAGTACTACAATATCGGCACCTTTGCCGCAGCCACGGCTCTGCTGGTGGCACACCCGAGGGACATTGCTTACCTAGTAGTTTGGGGGACCAAGACCGAGACCGAGACCAAGTTCCACCGGCAGTGATACTCTCAGAATCGGAAGACTTGCTTGGGTCTACTACAACCCTCAAGGAAAATGCTCCACTCCCAGCGCTAGTCCTTGCAGAATCGTTGAGGTACGGAGGCCACTGGTCGCAGTGTCGTGCCAAAGGCAAGACCAATGAATAGTAGGTCTTTGAGAGAGGACGATAGGATTCATTACATTGCCCAGGGACTGGGGTATATACGACAACGAAAATCGCATGTGGGTTTGGCCAATCGAGGCTATTACTATTTCAAGTTAGCGAAGCCAATCCGCTTATTGCCGACGTCGAACTCCGTGTATACGTTTTGTAGGAAGACGTCGCCGATAATCCAGAACGCTATGGTCGATGAGACACAGAACAGAGATCAAACAAAGTGCTCACGAGTTTCGTCGCCGACTGCCCCAATCCCGCCAAGGCAGTCGCCTCCGGACAAGGCACCTAGATTAAATGTTTTTGGCGGAATCACGAACTTGGCACCACCAAACTGGACTGCGATTGTGCTGTTGAACGAACAGGGAACTGGAACAGAATGAGTCAATCTATCTTTCTGTATACCAAAGAGAGCTGTCTATTTCCGTACCAGTGTATAATCCGGAACCGATGTCAGTACCGAAGTATAATCCGGGAGGGATGTCAGCAGGAGCAGGCTTGGAGCCGGGAATGTGACTGTAAATTTTCTTCACAGTTTTTGCGTCACCGAGGATCATGGTAGTACCAGTGTCAATGATCGAATCCCTGACACCAGCGACCTTCCACCCATCGAGATATAGAGCATCGACATTGGTTTCCCAGTAGCCCTGCAATGTATGATTATTAACATCAAATCGAGGGGCGTATATACAACCATACCTCGTTGGTGACAGGCACATAAGTGAAGTTGCCGTCGTGAAGTTCGTTGTTAGTTCCGCCAAGGAACAGTTCTGAGCCTTGCTTAGCGAAGTAGAACCCAAAGGTATTGCTAGGTAAGGAACCCTGAGCGACAAGGGTCTGGAAGACAGGAGTAGCCTGGTAAGGCGAGATGCTCGGGAATGCCAAGCCGACAAGACCGTCCGGAAGGAAGAACTCGGCGCCGAAGACGCCCGCCAAATGAGTGGCAACCCCGAATGTCTGGTTATTGGCCTAGGCAAGGAACAGGTTAATGACCCGATTACGTGGTAATGCCCACAAGCTGACCGTATAACCAGCAATAGTGACATCGTCTGTATATAGCGAGCCGTTGACGATGTCGGTGGTACCGTCACCGTATCGCGCTTCAAATGGCTCCCCGAGATTCGTTGCGCTCGCGTTATTATACAACACATGCCCCTCGCAAGAATTGTCGCAATCTGAGCCGGGAAGAAACATGAGGGCGCTCCCCGTGTCGAAGTCCACTGTGTATTGTCCAGTTCACCCAAACTTGAAAGATACAACGTAAGGAGTGACAACTCACCCGTGAATTTCTGGGCAGGAGTGCCGACAGATATAGAGGCATACCAGTAAACGAAATTGTCATTGGTGAGTGGCTCGCCTCCAATACGTTTCTCCAAGTCGGCACGTTTCATTTTGGGAGCAGAAGGATGGGGGGCGCCGGTGTTCTTCTCATAGGCCTGGAAGCCGTGATCAAATTTTCTAGACACATACCGATTATTAGATGTGGTTCGCTGTATGGAAACGGGAGAGAATACGAACGCGAGGCTGTGACGGATGCCACGTTGAAGCTTCGCAATATCAGCAATACCGTTAGCATCGCGTACTTGCATACGCTTTGTGATGGATATAGCGACTCCAGAACGTGAGGTCAGCTGCGCCTCAGCGAAAAAGGAGAGGGTGGCGATAACAAGCGTAGCGGATAGATACATCCTGTTAGTGGCGAATTCAGCTAGGAGCCCGGGTTCAGAGAGGCTGGAATGGGTGAGTAGTTGAGAAACGATGATATTTTTATACGGGAGTGACCAACCTCTGCTAGGCCGCGGGTCTCAGCTGCTAGGTGTCGTTATTCTTCGCGTACTATAATTCATGTTTCCAGGTGCTGCATCGGTGTGGGCTCAACTCAGCGACGTCCTCATGTCCTAGAATCGGAGGATAGAAAGGTGGTAAGGCGCTTGGGAGGGCAAATGACTCAGGCTCGGACGTATTCTTTATTGGCGGAGGAAAGGTCTGCCAAGCTGCTCGCCGGCTACCACTGCCTACTAGGGACCCATAAGGCCACAAGAAGGCAACCATGCAAGACGATAGGCTCAGCCAGTGGAACTGGGCGTACGACGCTTTCTACCGCAGCCGCGGGCTTGATCGCGGATGTTTAGTTACAGCGGTATTCATAACGAGTGTCCGCTCGTGACCGTTTTTTGCTCATAGGCGTAGTTTGAATGGCACTTGATAACCATGCCGAGTTTTCTTCCCACAAAAATAAATCATAGTAATTAAAAAAAGAAATTGTAGTAATTACAAAAGAATTTATTTAAGGTAAGTTGTATTACCTTACTGCACTGACAAAACATCGATTCCGTCGTGGGAAATCGCGGGAAAAGGAGTATTCATATTGAAAATACATATTACAAGTGCAAGAAGGGGATTGGAAATTGCCCATCACAGCTCGCACATGCGGCGTGGAACTTGGAGGTCTCGTTGGGGGATTGCGGATGGACAGTGCACTACATCTAGTCAGCCTTGGAAAACACAAGGGGACCCACCATGATACAAGATAGGTATAGCGTGGCTTGCGATGTGCGCATCACATTGTTGATGGCAGCCACAACTGCCCTCGTTGATAAACCGAGTGCTGGTAGGTAGCGGAGGTGTGAGAAGGAGAGTGGGGATTCAATGGTGCGGCACATAGGGCTGTACACCGTTACCGTATTGACGGCTCAACGGCACCCGTATTACGGCTACCGTATCCGTACCGTTGGTATCTGAAACCCTTGGTGAACGGTACGGGATCCGGTACGGGATAACCCCGTAAGACACCCGTAGTCGTACGGCCGTCAACGGCGTAGTACGGTTTGTACGGCTCTCATATTACCAACACTACCACATACATAGTTAACCCAAGCTGCGTGCTCCGTGCATCAACCAACTTTGAGCTCGCCTTGAAACCACCGCTGGCTGACCTCGGTTTCGGCCATCTCAGAGTTAGTCAAAGCCTGTCCATCACCACCTTTCTCTTTGCTCGAATCAAACCTCACCTCGCCTCAAACACTTTTCTCCCTTTTCTTTCCCTCACATTCCAAGTCGTTGTTCCTTGCCTCTTATGCCTGTTCCTTCCGCCCGGCTTCCACCCTCGCATTTCATATGAAGGCTTGATGGCAGACTATGCACAAGACGCCGACCTTCTCGCGGTCTGGTTTCGGTGTTTTCGGTCTCGGTCCGACGTCACATGGCTGGGTTGCCATATCGGTCATATCGTCTCGCCACAGCTCGCTCCTCGCTATCGATCTCGACAACTCCCCTTCTCTCTCTCGTCTCCTTCGCCTTCGCTCGCCCCTGCCTCTCGTCACCACGGACCGCCGTCAACACCGACCCCTTCGCAAGACGCTCCACAGCCACCCATAGACAGGCCGCGCGTCCCCGCACCTCGTGTCATCTTTGTCCCTCAACACCCCGTCGCATCGCTCATCTCTCATTTCCCTTTCAAGATGTCAAGCATGTCAAGTTCGCTCTCAGCTGCCTTTGGCCACCCGCAAGACACCGTCGGAGTCCGTGCGCCGCCGTTGGATTCGGAAGAGGAGTCGTATTGTCGTGGTGCGTCATCGTGTCTCGGCCCCCCTTTGATTGTTATTCTCGTTCGCTCGCTACCTTTCACAGTTAATCCGCTTCGGTGCCTCGTTTCTGCGCCCATCTCCCATTGACCGTTTGTCTTACTCGATCGTCTCTGCGTCTCGCTTCCCCTATGCCACCTCTTTACCTTACCTCCGCATTCCCACCTACTTGTCTGGGTAGCTACTTCTACATGTATTTAAACCTCGCGTTCTTGGCTCGGAATAATCAATCTAGTTTGGTTTCCTCCTCCTCTCTCCCGCGTGCCGCGCGATCGTCCAGGAAGTCAGGCCCTACCGCGGGCACTCGAAGGACATCGCCTCTCGTCGCCTCTCGTCACTCGTCACTCATTTCCGCTCTCGCTCCCGTTTCCGCGTTGTCCTCTCGCCCGTCAACGCCCGCTCCCGCCTTCGTCCGTTCGCGTTCGCACCGGCTGTGGCCGTCGCGAACGCTTCGGACTCGGTCGCTCTCCCCTCCATCTGTAACATCGCCTTCGGTTGGCCCGAGTTGCCATTGACAGAGTGATTTGATACAAGTTTCGTCCAAGGTTTTGTCACCTTATTCAGAACAAAATATATGGTAGTACCCGCCGTCCACCGTATACCGCCGTTTACGGCCGTACAGAACCCCGTGCCGTGCCGTTGGGTCTCAAACCAACATCTTACGGGTACGGTTTACGGCTTCCCCGTCACCGTACCAGCACCGTCACCTTACGGCCGTATGCCGTATACGGTACGGCGTACAGCCCTAGCGGCACAAAGGCAGTTGGGGCCAAGAAACGAAGATGTAGTACACCAAGATGTTCGCACCATTTTCATTGTCCATCCCTTCCTTTGTAGGGAACACATCCTGATGCGACATTGATGAGGCCAATTCCTTGATGTCATCGAAGTACTGGCAGACCATCATTGAGGGTTTTCGTTGAGGGACAACAACAGAAGGGGAGTGAGGGCAACGCTGAGATGGCAAGCCGAGCATGACAACGCAGATAACTATTCCATAACCCTAGTTTTCGATAACTATTCTATAACCCCAATTCTTCAATTTCTCAAGGATTTCCCCGTCCACTTAACTATGAACCCCACTCTTGAGTCCCAGTCGGAAGTCCATAGATTTTAATCGTATTTTTGGATTTTGGGAGTTTATGTAACATTTTTTCGATTCGACGCGATTCTATTCTCTCGACCGGCTTGAATGTATTCACCGCGTCACTAGTCTGTGATTAGTTACTTGAGAATCCCATTCCATTCCACATGCGGTGTGGCGATCACTCACTCTAAGTCTAAGTCTAAGTCTAAGTCTAAGTCTCAGTCTCTTGGGTCTTTCATCTATGGCCAGCCGGCGCAAGCCTGTGGAACGGCGTAAACTGAGGTTTTCGCTGGACAAACACCTTTTTGCCAATAACATCGAACCCAATCGTGCATCCTCGAAGCGCTCTGGAGCGCCCAAACGACGAGAGGCTCGGAATTCTGCACCTCTCCCTGTCCTGACAACTCCTCGTGCTCCCACGCCCGAACCTCATACCGAACCTGAAGATGGTCCACCACCACATGAGTCGGGTGATCCCATGCCACTGGATGGCGACATCGATGAGACAGCCGGATCTTCTCATGCGGCGCTGTCTATTGAGACCGATCCACCTCGTCCTATGCCAACGGACGACCTCAACGATGTGACGGCTGGGCCTTCTCGCCCAATGTCTTCCGATGCTGGTCCTCAAGAAAACATCCAGCCTGACCCACTTGAGCATCGCGACGAAGATATTGTGACCCCGATACACCTCCCTGACCTGCAGACCACACAACAATTCATCGACCTACTGCGTACGGCTGTCCTCGATGAGAGCGTCACGGATCCCGAAGACCTATACAATCTGCGTAATCCTGAGCCCCCTCTCGAATTCCTGGACCCTTCGCCGCTTCTGAGATCCCTGAGGCATTTTATCAACAACGCTGGTGCGTCTCGGGATCACTACGACAACATCCGGGCTATTGAACTATTGAACAACCCCAAGGACGACTTCTTGTCCTTTGACCAAGTGAAGCGGCGTATTCGCCACCTATCTGGAGTCATCTCGCTCGAACATGACATGTGTCCGGACTCTTGTATTGCTTATACTGGTCCGTATGGAGACCTCGACAGCTGTCCTCGGTGTCACGCATCTCGGTATCATCCTGATTCTCGGAGGGCTCGGAAGCGTTTCTCAACTGTACCTATTGGGCCTGTTATTCAGGCGTTCTATGGGTCTCGTGAAATCGCGGAGCAAATGCACTATCTCGAAAGGAAGTTGGCTGAGAATCTGGAGGCTGCGAGACTTGGCGAAAGGGGTCTCCCGATGTACGACGACACTGCTTGTGGCAGGGACTTACTCGATGCTTGGAACACTGGGCGTTTCAGAAGATCTGACGTCGCCCTCCAACTGTCTATCGACGGGGCCCAACTTCGTCCTGACCAACCCTCGGAGGCGTGGGTTTTCATATGGGTCATACACAACCTCCCCCCAGACGTGCGCTACAAGAAAGCTTTCGTCATTCCAGGCAGCCATTGTCCCTGGGCCCAAGAAACCAGGGGACATTGATTCTTTCCTGTTCCCGTCGCTGTATCACGTCGCAGCTCTCCAGCGCGAGGGTCTGAAGGGTCTTCGATGCATCTCTGAACACTATTATTCCCCATTCTGTTCCCTCGATCATCTTGAGTACCGCGGATAGTCCCAGGGAGCGTGTCGATGTCTGGAATGGTTGGGCATGGATGAAAGTATGGATGCCGTCTCTATTGTGAGATGCCTGGTCGGCGTCGCACGGGTGACTCACATTATTTTCCTGTCATGGGTTGTCCAGACGACTACAGCATTGATGGGTGCTGCTACCCTGACATTACAGCTGTTGACCTTCACGAGTATCGCAACGACCTGCCTCGCAAATATCACAAAAATATCGAGCACCTATTGGCCGCCAGGACTCTAGAGAGTACAAAACCCACCGTCTCGAGGTCGGCTTGTGCAAGCAAACATTGTTCAGCGGGCTCCCAAATCAGCCACTGCCTGTACCGAGCGTTTTTACGTTGGACATTATGCACCTGTCTGTTCTCAACCATCCCGATCTTTTTGTCAAGTTGTTCACTGGGAAACTCGACTGCTATGAGCCCGACGATAGGTCGACCTGGGACTGGGCCGTTTTCTATCAGAACCCGGCGATGTGGAACGCGCATGGCGAGACGGTCACTAGGGCTGTCCCTTACATACCGTCGAGCTTCGGACGCGCACCGCGAGACCCCGCTAAGAAGATCAACTCTGGGTACAAGGCCTGGGAGTTCCAGCAATACATGTTTGGTCTTGGTCCCACCTTGTTCCGACATATCTTACCTAGGAAGTACTGGCTCCATTTCTGTAAACTCGTGGCTGGGATCCGCCTTCTACAACGCCATCGTATCAGTCGCATTGACATTCTCAAGGGGCACGTGTTACTGGATGACTTCGTGCGAGAGTTCGAGACTCTATACTATCAGCGTATGGAGTCCCGAATACACTTTGTTCGGCAGAGCATTCACTTGCTCACACACCTCGGCCCGGAAACTCTACGAGCTGGTCCTTTGGCTTGCTACGCACAATGGACTCTCGAGACTGCAATTGGCAACTTGGGTCGAGAAATCCGACAAGACCGCGACCTGTTTGCTAACCTCACGCAAAGGGCAATACTCCGGGCCCAGGTGAATTCTTTGCAGGCTCGCTACCCGAGAATCAAGATAGAAGTGCACTCTAGGAATGGGTCTTCGCTCCCTAATAACGCCTATGTGTTCGAGGAGGCTCCGGGCTACGCACTTCTTCCGCGTCATGAGGAATACCCTGCACCACTCTCAGATGAAGAGCTCGAGGCTCTCATGATATATTGGCGGTCACAGGACTGGCCGATCCAACGCTCCTGGCCCAACGCTGTCTGTCGCTGGGCTAAACTCTGTCTACCAAACGGACAACGCGCACGGTCAGTCTGGTTCGAATCGAAGGTCACAGGTCCGCTTCGTCGGACATCCTGCGTCGAGGTAAGACAACTCTGTCTCCAACATCTCGTCTGTGCCCAAACTGTCTTACAGATAGTATATAACGACCGCATGCGAATTGCGAACGTCTTATTCTATTTCTATTTACGGTTTGGCGACACACGACACCCCTTGGCAATGCTGACACTGTTCTCCATGCCGGATGCGAGGATCCTGGCCGATTCTAGCGAAACGGTCTATTTATGCGACCCTTTGGATGGCCCTGAGGGTCTCCTTGTTGTGCCTGTGACCGCAATACGCTCAGTGGTGTCTATGTTTCCAGAGATGGCAGTTGACCCAGTCGGCGAGATATCTCTCACTGGCAGGTTTTCCTTGATGCGACACGCGTACGCTGAACTTTCGACATATTCATCGGATGGTTTGTTTGAAGACGACTACGAAACCACATAAAATATAAACGCGAATTTATATTTATTTCTTCTCCGTCTTGTGCTTGCGTTCACCGGACCGAAGACCCGTCCCATACAGTCTCCGCTTCCTCCGCATCTTTCCCTCGCACGATCCCCACACCTCGTCGTAGTCGTTCAAGTTATCAACGCTTTCTGCTTCGCCATCGCCACCGTCTCCTTTATTCTCGTCACTTTATTTTTGCGCAATGACGGTCAAAGACTTGGTACCGGTACTCTTTCCCGACTTGATCATGACGTTAATCTCTGCAACCATCACCAGCCGTTGCTCTCGTCACTTTGTACCTTCAACACTTCCCATTCGGCTACTCCTAGCAATCCGCAAGGCACCACTTGAGGTTGCGATGGCCATTGCGTCTGACGTCAGACCGGAGGAGGGTTTAGCTGTGTACGTCGTAGTATCTCGGCCCTCTTGGTCGCTGATTTCGCATGCTCATTTTTACCCCTTCCTTTCGTTTTATAGTTTGCCGTTTCCCCATTATTTATCCGTGGTGCATCACTCGTTATCTGCTCTGTTTCCCGTCTTCGTACCCGCCCGTACCTTTATCTCGTTCTCGTCGCTCTCTATCCTGCTCGTCACCGCGTTCTCGCTCTACGGACTTCTGATTTAGTATCAGACTTGTTGTCTACTGATAGATGTATATGACGCCGTATTCTGGACTCCAAATGAGAATGTCTCCCTCTTCCGTCCTCTCCGCGTGAGTCGTGACTTGTAAGAATTTCTACCAGGGCTAGTCTAGTCCAGAAGAATCGCCGAAACCCAAGAGTACTCGTATGCTCATGCAATCCCCTCTCCATGCCGTCCTTCGCACTTCCCTTCGATGGCCCATCTTATCATACAGGCTCACTCGCATCAGTGCAGCCACCCGTCTCGGCTCAATGCTGCATTCACTCATCTTCGCGGACGGTTACTCGCATTGTTCGTCGTATTTTCCAGACTTGTATTCTACGAACATCGCCTTCCTCTTTTGCACTCTTTCTGCTACCGCTGGCTCTCCTTTTATCTCAACTATTCGACTGTACACTGTCCCACATCCGATTTTGTACGACGGCGCTTGTTACTTGTTTCGTCCTTGCTGTCGGTCACTATAGTCGGCTCAATGTCGACCAGGGTCGCGTCGGCTGCCTCAGTTTCGACAGTCTGCGTACCCGCTTCAAACCGGCGCCGCTAAGGATATGTGAGTCGCATTCCGCACGTATCAGAATACTCTCTTACATCCTTGGGGAACCACGCGAGCAAGGGACAGCTGATACGACGTTGGAGGATATGTCCCGAACCTGTAGCAAGATACGGGAGCAAGGGAGGGGGGGGGTGGAGGAAGTTCATAGGAGAGTAGTCGATCTCCTCCCCGGTAAGTTTGCTTCTTCACAAATATAAATAGAATTGAGTGATTTGACAAACGAACATATCAGACAATTGACATACCGTTCGTCAAGGAGGTCGTTACGTTCTTGAAGCAGCTGAGCAACGACGTAACTCCTTGCGTCCAGTAACTCCTGCAGGGTTGCTTCGTATAGCACCCTGGCTCTGAGGTTTTTGGCGAGGGGGATGTCGTCGACTGTGGATTCTGGGGAAGACATCCTGCTGGCTAGTACAGTAGACTGTAAATGAGAACGCGTAAGTCGATCGTTTTATAATTTAAGTCTCCCCAACCTCCCCAAAAATTGGTCAATTTTTTTCGTCGTGGAATTCATCCCTCTCTCTCCTCTCCTTTCCTTTTTTCCCCCGAAGCACAGTGCACATGGACTATATGGACTTCCCGTCCCAGTTCCCAACCCAGTACAGTCAATACCAACCCGATGGCGCCGGAGAAGGTGTCGTTACCCCGCCGGGCACGTACGGAAACCATGTAAGCCAAATCAGGAAATATTGACGGCAGTTTGACGTGTGTGTACAGACTGCTGGATCCCACCGGGGCACGGAGAGACCGAATGTGATAGCGGCCTGCGTCCGAGCAAATGCTCGAGCAAAACGGATTTTACGTGCGACTCCAATACAACTCAATGAAGCAAAAGGAAGAGATCGTCGCGCTGCAGGCGTCGAACTCTGATTTGAAGAAAGAACTTGAGTTGCTCAAGGAGCGTAATGAGACGTACCGGTAAGTGTTAATTGGATCTGCGTTGGGCCTCCGTGTTCTGACATACATTAATTGGTTTAGGGAAATAATCAATGGGTCGATCACGAAGGACGACGATCAGCAGACGGTGTCAATCCAGAGTAAGGGCGCTCGTCGTGTCTTTTCACTTACAAACCCTCCACCAAATCCGAAGCTCGAGGCACAAGAAGATCACCCTGATGTCCGATTTTGGAACGTACTCGAATTCAGAGTCGAAACCAGACATCGCAACAAGAACCGAGGTAAGGGTGAAACTAACGGCGATGCAAGCGTGGTGATCACGAAGCCGAAGCGTGGACGCCCTGCCAGGTCCGATTCGACCAGATCGACCGATAATGGAGGCCACTTCTACCTCGAATACCACGATGGGACGCTTGTCAGTAGCAGTGTTATCACCAGCTTAAGCGAGAAGTCCAGGATGATTTGGCTTGAGCTCGACGACGTCGGTCTTGCCCCCCCAAGCTTCTGCAAAATGACGAAGATTGCATTCGACTTCTTCTGGAGATCCATACTCGCTTACCCCGAATTCCAATTCTTGCTTCTTTGCGACGGTGGCGAATGGAAATTACGGCAATGGTCAATCAAATCGTATTCGAACTGGGCCCTACATAACGGTGTTCGAGAGGCGAAACCAAGGACACGGAACTCAATGACCCCGCGCTCATCCAGATGGACCCAACCAGCGACGACGACGACGACGAGAGCAGCGCAGGAAAATGCCCACGTGAGTCGTCAGACAGCGACGGCCAAGGAAATGGCGACGACGATTCGGGGGAGAACAACGCCCCACACTCTGTCATACAACCGGTACGTCGAGAACGCCATGACTTAATAACTAATGTAACAGTCGTTATACAGCCACCAGGTCCATCTGCGACCCCCAGATCGGACCCACTGTAGGTGGCTACTCCCGGTGTTCCTCGCAAGACTCACATACTCTGCAGTGCACCCGCGTCAAGACCCTCGTTCCCGAATACCTCCTGTGGTCTATCTACGACCCACAGTTCAGTGATAGCGGACCCATTGTAAGTTGAATCTTTGCAATCATCGACGTCCCGCGTGCCACTCACACGCACCACAGTGCACCTGCATCAGCGTCGACGCCGTTGATTCCGCATGCCCCTCGTGATGCCCTTCTTCTATCCCTACCAACTGTCACTAACACCACGCTATGCTACATAGATCCTCGGGAGCCACAGGGGCCACGTACACACGCACCCTCGGACATCGACATCACTCAGCCCGAGCCCAATGGCGCTCCAGTAACGAACACCACAAGTCCCAACAACACATCCGCAGATGTGACATCAGGCTGCGTGCGTGCAATCCCGCTCATTGCAGGGGTAGTGGACTACTAACACGATGTCACAGGCACCCGCTGCTACCCTAGACGGTAGAGACCTGAATCCGGCAACAGTTAGTACCCCCGCTCCCGCTCCTGCGCCTGCTCCTGTCCCTGCGCCTGCTCCTGTCCCCTGCGCCTGCTCCTGTCCCCGCGCCTGCTCTCGTCCCCGCGCCTGCTCTCGTCCCCGCGCCTGCTCTCATCCCCGCGCCTGCTCTCGTCCCCGCGCCTGCTCTCATCCCCGCGCCTGCTCTCGTCCCCGCGCCTGCTCTCGTCCCCGCGCCTGCTCTCGTCCCCGCGCCTGCTCTCGTCCCCGCACCCGCCGCTGTCCCCGCGCCCATCGACAAACCGAGCCCATCCAACACAGATGGGATACGCAGGTCCGACGCGGGTTCGACGCTGACACCCGACACAACGTCTCCAGGCGACACAGTAGGGGCGACAACATCAACTCCGACGGCCAACACCGACACCCAGGGCGATCCCACGTGCGTATATTTGCCCTATTCACCGCGTCGCACACTGATACCGATTGCAGTAACCACGGGTCCACGGTAACCACTACCAACACGGGCCCCACTGGCAGGAATCTGAGGCTTGAACGCGCCAAGGCTGATTCCAGTAAGAAACGAAAGAACGACACTCTACCAGCGGCTCCGACCAAAAAACAGAAGTCGTTGGAAGCACCCGCTGTACCAACGCAAGCGAATACGATCAGGTATGCACCAGGGATAGTATTTTCGTCGTACTGATCCCATTTCCAGGAATATCTCCATGCGGCACTGGAACCAGCTCCAGCCGGGAGGTCAAGGTACCGCCGCCCACTTTGACGCATACTACAAGGCCCTAACGGACACCGAAAAGGAGGTACGTGAGCCAGTCTCTAATGCAACGCCATCCACTAACATACGGAAAGCCCTTCAAGAAAGAGATGTACGTTGGGCGCGGTGCCACGGTAAGTTTACATGGACTACGTGATATCCCCACTAACGATCTCCTTGGACCAGAGGAAGGCGAACGCGGCGGCGAACAAGGGACCCGCGACGCTGACCTGTGCTTGATCACGACGCATTTCTGGTGGATATGGTCTCAGGCGGCTGCGTCGATAACAATCGGTCGGAATAGTCTAGTCAATTAAAAATTGTATTACTATTGCTGTGAATCGAAATCTGATCGAACTTTTCGATTATTGTAGACGCGTATGGATTTTATTCGATTAAGTATGAGCAAATTTTACCCCCCATTGAGCATGAAATTTTTGATTTGTGTCGATTCTTGTCGATTCTCGTAGCACTAATCGCTAGCAATAGAAATAAATTATAGGCGATCGAATTTGAACGAGTATATGTCACATTTTATCGAGCGTTCTATTTGGGTAGATATATTCGCTGGTAATCTATATTAATCGGACCCGATCTACGGACTTCCGACTGGGCTTGAGTTTTGGATGTCCGCTGGGCTATGCGAAAGCTCAGTGGACACTCGTTATGAATACCGCTGTAGCCAAATCCGGACAAATACCGTGACTGTACTGCCCCATCGGAGCTCCAAGACAAGTACCCGTGACAACGCATTTCTCGCGTCAATAGTCCACCAACTGTGTCCTCTTGTAGCTTAGGGACACTCTTTCCTAGCTCAAAACGTCGCTGTCACTTTGTGTGGTCAGTGACATCCTGAGGAGATGCCGGCATACAGCCTTTTGTCCACTTTTGGGCCTTTCCTGAATGTCCTTGGCTTCAGTTACGGGGCCCAACGCCGGAGCTGGATACTGTATCCAAGTTCGCAGCCCTTATCCACTTATAAATGTCCTTGGCTTGGGAGGGAAGCTTTCCGAGCTGGTCGCGGGTCGCAGTTTGCTATCCAAACAGGACAGACCCGGTACAATCTTCTATTTCCGGGATGTTACGCCCCATGACGGTGTAGATAGTTCATGTCTCGTTGCGGTGCAGAGCATTCGGGGGATCGCGGTCGGGCAATATACGAGCGAGCCGGAGGGACTTCTTCCGCCACTGGCACTTGCCAAACAGCTGGATGTCATATCATACTCCATCAATCACCCGCCCTTTCTGATCTAGTAGTACGGTGCATTCTCGTCAGTCGATGAGCTTGTTTAGGTGGTTGCGAGTGGGGGGATTATATGTAGTAAATGCACGGATGCCTTTGGAGTTACGACGGTAGTTCAAGTTTCACGCAATTTCACGACCTGTGGATGCGAAAACAAATAGTTTTTCCAAGAGTTTTGGCTTGGGTTTGCAAGAGTTTTCGACTCGTTTTCGACTCGAAAGTTTTGAGCTCACGTCGTATAAGTCACGCACAAGCCTGTATCGTACAGATCCCGAGCGCTCTGACATTATCACGTGATCTAAACGCCTATTATCCGACTTGAGGCATCGGCATCGGGTTAGGTAGAGCGGTTAGGTAGAGCCTGAGACCGTGAGACGGGTAGAGACGTGTCTGACATGCTAACGGTTCTGCGCCCCTACTGGTCTCTCCATCATCGCTTCGATTGGCATCGGCGTGCCAATCGCTACCTTTCTTCCGTCATTTCGACACCAGCAGCCACTGCAACCCCCGAAGGACTTCTGGTCCCTCCTCTCAGTGCTACATTTTCCTACCGCTGGCTACGTGACGCGTGCACCTGCCCATCTTGTCTTCATCCATCTACTCAACAGAAGCTTCACCGCTCATCCGACGTGCCTGCGTCCATCTCGCCTGAGATCGTGGAGACGACCACTGATGGCGTCCATATCGCCTGGTCTGGCGCGGACCGACACCGCTCGTTCTTCCCGCTGTCGTTCCTGGCGACCCATGCGAGCCCCCCCGCGCTGCACGCGTTCCGTCAAGACGTCGTGGCGGCGCTGTGGCCGACAGCGTCCGCGCTATTGGCTTTCTCCGAAAACGACCTCGATCTACCGTACAGTGACCTCGGAACGCCACGAGGGCTCCTGCGCGCCATCACCCAGCTGCAGCGCACAGGGCTGCTCTTCGTCAGCGGTGTCCCTCACGCCGAGACGAGCGATGCGGGGTGCGAGCTGCGACGGCTCATCGCGCGCTTCGCCGAGCTGCGCGAGACGTTCTACGGCGGGGTGTGGGACGTAAGGGACGTCATCGATAGCCGCAACATCGCGTACACCAGCCTCTTCCCTGGGGCTTCATATGGACCTGCAGTGCGTGTGCTCTCCAAGCCCTGTCCTCGTCCCTGTGTCCCTTATCAGCGAGCGCTGCGCGCACACACGCACACAGATACTTCGAGGCACCCCCTCGCTTCCAGGTTCTTCACTGCCTGCGCAATCGCGTGCAGGGCGGCACCTCGCTCTTCGTCGATGCCTTCGCCGCGGCCTCCGCCCTGCGTGCCGGACACCCTGCCGACTTCGCCCGTCTCGTAGAAACACCTGTACCGTTCCAGTACATTAACGACTCACGGCATTTGCACCACGCGCATCCGACCATCTCGCTGAGCCCTGCCTCCGCCTCCCCTGACGGAGAGCCGCACATCACCGGGGATGAGCTATAGCCCCCCATTTCAGGCACCACTCCCGCGCGATACGCCATCGGCATTCTACGACGCGCTCGGACATTTCGCGGCACTCGTTGAGGCGCCAACGGCGGTGTACGCTCGCCGGTTTAGCGAGGGCGATGCGGTTGTGTTTGACAATCAGCGCGTGTTGCATGGCCGCACAGCATTCAAGGAGAGATCTGGGCCGGAGAGTGTAGGAAAGGAGCTGGGTCGGTGGCTCAAGGGAGGCTATTTCGAAGGCGATCTGATGGCGAGCCACGGGAGGGTGTTGAGGGCCAGAGCGGCGCGAGGCGAGATCTGATATAGCATTTGTCGGCATGACTGATGTGACTCGAAGGGGCTTCACTTGAAGTAACTTAGTACTGCCAGTGGAGATATGGTCTCGTCGGCGATGGGAGTAGTACTGTGGGACGCCAGGCTCGTCGGCGCCAAGCGTCTCGAAAAATGTATTTAGTACGAGTCGTACGACACATGCATGTACAGAATCAGAGTTTTCTTGCCCATTCTTCTTGCGATCCTTAAGCTCAAAGGGGACGACATCACATACTGCTACACACACTTTCGAAAGCTAGGAACAGTAGTTTTCACAGCAATGCAGTTACACGGACACCTACTGTTTCTCTCCTACACACACAACTTGATTTCATCCTTGCGTGACAAGTTATGCCCACAGGCCCAGCTTCTTGTCTGGTACCAGCATCAACGTACCGTCCGCCTTGACTACGTGAGATGAGAGAACGCGGTCGATTTCACTCAGATCTTCGCTAGAGAGTTCCACATCCCCCCCTGCGATGTTCTCTAATGTGCGCTTCGAATTTCTACCGCATGTATGAGTAGAGTAAAGGTTTCTCCGGAATAATTGACGCACGAAGAGCCCGGAAGAGGAACAACATGTGGTCCTCGCGAGGAGACCCATGCAATGCTCAGTTGAGCCGACGTGATCCCCTTGCGCTTCGCGATCTCCGTGAGCGCATTGACAATCGCAAAGTTGTGCGTAAGATTCTGAATGCGCGACAGTATCAGCATACCAAGTTCCGCAATGGAAGGAGATACCCTCAGTGACATACCTCCTCTTGAAAACGAGAGAGGTTCCGACGGAAATCGCCCTCTGTACATATTCACGCTCCGTTAGCGAGATAGCTTGCATAAGATCACAGTCACATTACCTTCGAAGTCTTCAGGCTTTTTGATCTGGCCAGTAAGGAAGCCACGTCCGAGGGGCCTGTTAGCACCAGTGAGAACAAAGCACTGCGGGAGCTATCACGTGCGAGAGACTCACGAATATGCGACCACGGAGATACCGAGTTCAGCGCAAGCCGCGATGACTGTAAGTCCACATTAACGGATGTCCCATTACGCGGCCACCTCCGGCACCGCTCAAAAGTGACTTGCCGTCTTTTGTCTCTTGCGTATACGACCACGGACTAACCTCAATTTCTACCGCAGCCACCTCTGGCGCAGCCTGGTGGGCCCTGCGCACCGTGGCAGCACCAACTTCCGACAGCCCAATATACTTGAACTTTCCCTCCTGGACAAGTCCCTGGAGCACCTTGAGGGTACCCTCGAGAGAGTACGTAGAGTCGTAGCGAGCGCATTCGAAGAGATCGAGTGACTTGGTGCCACGGAGCTTCTCAAGGATGTAATCGACACTGCGGCGGAGGTTCTCCGGGGAGCCGTCTGGCTGGAGGGAGTGGAGCTTGTTGCCGCCTTTGACAGAGAGGAAGACCTTATCCGCATATGACGGGTATTTCTCGAAAAAACGGGCAACGAGCTCAAGGTTGGCCGTCGTCTCTCCTTGGCCGTAAAACTCCCCTGCGTAACGATAATCACGTGAGAAATTTTGGGGGAATGATAAGGTGAGAAGATGTGCTATGGCGCACCGCTGTTTAGGAACATCTTTGCGCCCAGGGGCAGTGCATCGATCCCCGCCTTAATGGACGCAAAGCAGTCCTCGTCGGGAACGGGTGTTGGCTTCCACCTGGCAAACAGCTTCAGTTTTCCTCCAACATGACGTGAAACTACGACGAACGTCATCATCATCAGACCGTGCTAGAGAAAAGAACCTGTTAAGACGAGAAGCGAAGGCACAAATGGGTGATCGATGGACTTACTGCAGTTTTTCCAATAACGACATCTGACGCCGCACCGCCCAGCTTTGTCGTCTTGCTCACCATATTGTTATCGTGTCGAGAATAAATGTAGGAGAGGTATTTGAAGGAACGAAGGTGTGTGGTTCTTCCTCACCTCAATTTATAGGACCCAAAAGGGTACGATAGTGCGCACATCACTCAGCAACTATGACGCAAGAGGTCGAACGAAGATCTCGTTGTCATTACCATTACGAGAAGTAACCACGAGACACCTTCTATGGATGGCGCCAGTACTTGTAGATCGACCCAATAATTGTAAGTTATCCCGGTCTTGTTACAAGCGATTCTAAGATCACCATAGACTTGGCAAATCAATTCTCATAACAGTGCCTAAATTTTCAATTTGTTTTGCTGATGGTTCAGGTTGAACCTTCAATTAAGCAAGCGGTACTCACGGGCTACGGGCCCGGGGCATTTCGAAACAACCGGCGCCGATGTCTGTGCACTTCACGCTTCATGACACTGTTTACTCGAACACCCACCCAAGTCATGGATCAATGATTACTGTTGGCTGAATTCGCGCCACATTAAGAACCAAGACCAGGGCCAAGACGCGACGGACCCACCCTCAGCTCCGGTATGTCGGCGACCGCCGTTGATTGATCCACCACACAGACGTCCATCCTTGCGAACATCTGCTCCAACCCACCTCCCCTATGTATTATGTGGTGATGTGTACCCACTTCCCAGTCCGGGTCTTCCTCGTAGTCATAGACCAGAAACAGGGAAGAGAAATTCGAAATTCGAGAAAGCGAAACGCCAAATCAAAGAACTCGCAGTGTCTAATCCTATTGCGTGAAAAACCCCGCCTGGATGATTTCCATCTCTCCCCACACCCCTGGAAGAGACCCATCTGGCTGAGTCACAAGACGTAGTGAGGGTCGGCCCGAGCTCTGTGGATTGGACCTGCGAGACTCGATAAGCGCCGAGAGTGTTGGCGTTTATGAAAGTCCGAGAAGTACTGCCCGTTGTTATCGGAAGGAACTGGTCCCACCGCGTGGAGAGGGAGAGAACAAAAAACGGATGTTGGGCACCACCAGATTTGAGATTGCTCTGGTATGTTCAACTATCAATGACTGGTCGCTCGTAGAGGCCAGCGAGGACTGACACAAGAGCGAGCTCGTACATGCTGAATCGAGGCCGCATTTCTTTCGAGTATCCAACAACTGGTCCTTCAGTTCGCTTGTACGTTTATAGAAGTCTCCTGGGGTGGCAATTGCAGAAGGAGGGCAGTCGTGCAAGATGGTGAAAATATCTGAGCGCAATTCGCGATGGTATATGATGATGATTGGACTAGTTGAAGCGCCAGATCGCGGTGTGTCGGATGAAGGCGCTGCCAATGCCATGTCGTTGAACCGTCAGCCTGAGGGTTGAAGGTGGGAAGGTCTTCGATCTGCGAAATGAGCACATCGCGCTCCTGTATAAGCTTACGTTGTTTGATCGCAAGGCGACCGAACACCGCCCCCAGGACCCTTATCCTCCCTTCTACATCTCCACGTAGACAAGTATTGGTCATGATAGTTCTGGCCATATCTACGACACCAATAAGCATTTAGATGGGGGTGACACTTTGTTGGACGATGAAAAAGTCGTGCGAGACACTGTCCCACCTATCTCGGAGTATCCAGTCGCTCTCCACAGATACATGATACATGATAGCACTGGAGAGGCGTGGAAGAAAGGGAATCGGAGCAAGCTTCTGGTAGAAACTAGGGCGCTCGATGCGCTCAACGCACAACCTCAAAAAACCAGAGGTCACGGTGTTGCAACAGAATGAAAGCGGGTCGTTCCGAACATGAGGCGCTGGCTGAGGAGAGTCGCTGAACCCGGAAAGCGTAAGGGCGGCACACGTGCAAAGACGAGCCTGGGAGCCAGATCCGATACTACGGTAACCAAAGCTACCCCATACTGACGTCAACCTGAAGCCAAACTTGGAAATTGGGATTGAAACTGGCGAGAAACGCAAGAGCAACTCAGAGCACTGCCACGGAAAACGCCTACTTCGACCCTGAATCGATCTTCCAGTAGGTAACTACTAGAAAGTACGCTTCACACACCTGTCATCGATTCTAAATAGCCAATGATAGGTCCATGTCCACTTGCTCGTCCCACAAGTCAAGCCGCGATTTGACTGCGCTCCAAGTCATATACCGTCTGGGCCACTAAGCAACTTTCCGTGCGGATCTCCATGTGGACTCGAACTCCGAGAACAGTGTTTGTTTCCAAATAAACTTTGTCAGGTTCGGGCTGGAAACCAAGTGTTGAGACTTGCCGGTGAGAGAGAGACGTGCAAAGACTCCAGGGACGATGGTTATTTAGAACTAGCCGTGAGTCTTGAGTCGTAGAATGAATCTTGAATAGTTTCTCGTGCCACATCGTGACCTCTTCTGTTACATGTTCTGAATAAACGGTTGTAATTGAAGGTATGGGCGTGTGAGAGCTGTCAAAGGGGCGTGTTAGTTTGAAGCATGTTTCGGCGTGATCGGTCCGGGTCTGGCCAGTCAGGGTCCGTTTTCTCGGCCTCATCTTATTCGCATTCGACCCTGTACAGTACAGTATCAGTGCAGTGCATTATTTTCCTAGCCGTACAGTTGCAGGAACCCGACTATAATTTTTGACAGCCGTATCGGGCTCGCCGCATACTGCCACAAACGGCGCCTTCAAGCTGATCTCTGTAAACCAGTGAGTCGATCTGTGCCAGTGGCCAATGTACGCGAATTGCACACCTTGGGGATTTACTGTAGGGTGAGCGCCGACCCATGTAGATGTTTGATTGAGTCGACGCCGATATTGGGAGCACTCAAGGACGACGTCATAACTAGATATCGTGGGCACCCCGGACTTGACTTGTCCACGACACCCACACTTCAAGTTCGCACGAAGAAGCTACCCATGTCCTTACTTGGAGATTGTTTCCCCACCTCAGATCCCAGGCAAAACCTTGTTCGACAGCCTGCCATCTCTAACGCAGGCACCGATACGACGAGGTACGGACATACTCCCTCGCATTCGTGTTGTGCACATGTACCGGCCCTGTTTCTTCTCGCGACACCTTCTGTGGTCGGGACCTCCTCACGTACTAACCTATAAAACCTTTTCAGTTCGCACATCAACTCTGCCTTCCCTTTGGCACCTCCCTATTGACCATGGCGCCTTCCGCGGAATGGGACTCATCAAAAGAAAAAGCGGACGTCGCTGTCACCGAGAAGATTGACGACAAGAACCGTGACCGCCCCGTTGGGTCAGACTCAGACTCAGAACATCTCTCCGTCCTCGATTTCGGCGGGGACTCCCAGCTCCCACCACCACCCACGCTCACACCCGAGCAGGAGAAGGCACTCTACAGAAAGATCGATCTCCGCTTAATGCCCATTCTTGCATCCATGTACCTCCTTAGTTTCCTGGACCGAGGTTTGTGCCCTGCTATGTGCGCTCCACCGAATTGTCTAACGTCCCCCGCGCTTTACAGGAAACATTGGGAACGCAAAGCTTCAAGGCCTTGTGACACAGTTAGATCTTACTGGGAATAAATACAACATCGCCCTGGTGCGCCGCGTGACTCGTGTCTAAGTTGACGGCGCTTATAAGTATTTCCTAATCTGGTCGCATGACACCAGACCATGTATTTTATCGTGAGTTGCGTTGTCAAGGTCCAGGAGTGCGATTGCTCACAAATGCGTCGCAGTCATACACCCTGTTCGAATGCCCTGCAAAGTTAGCCTAATCCTTTTTTTTTTTTTTTTTTTTTCATTTCGTCTGTCCTGATCAACTCCCATAGTTTGGTCTTGAAGCGCTTGCGCCCGTCTCGTTTCTTGCCTTTCATCACAGTCCTCTGGGGAACTATTGTGACGCTTATGGGTCTTGTCAAAACGTACGCAGTCGGTCCTCTCCTGAAATGCATTCCCGATGCCAATCATGCGGCAGGTACCCTCAGCTCGTTGGCGTACGCGTCTGCCTCGGATTCGCCGAGGCTGGTCTTTTCCCCGGAGTGGTATACTTGTACGTTTTCCAAAAAGGGGGACATACATAGAGTGAAACCTATGTGCTCTGCAGCCTGTCAATATGGTACCCGCGCTCTATGTACCAGTTCCGCGTCGGCCTCTTTTTTGGCGCTGCCTCGATGGCAGGCGCCTTCTCTGGCCTGCTTGCCTATGCCATCTCATTTATGGGCGGAACCGACGGTCTCCTTGGCTGGTCATGGATCTTCGTAAGTCTGCTACCATCCGGTCGAATAACGAGCATGACTGGTCGCTTGCACACAGATTCTCGAGGGTATCGCGACAGTAGTCGTCGGCATCATTGCTTTCTTCGTCATGGTCGACTTCCCAAGCACTGCGAAGTTTCTCACACCGGAGGAGAGGGCCTATGTTATCTGGAAGAAGAGTGCGTACAAACACTACACAGCAGACATGCTCATAATAGCTGGGATCTGTGACAGAATACGACAATTCGTCCGTCGGAGAGGAGGAGCAATTTAGCATGCGCCACATATCGGCTGCGTTCACGGATTGGCAGGTCTGGTTGCATATCCTCGTGTACATGTCCATCGTCGGGCCGCGTGCGTAATACTCGGGAAATCTCGTCCTCGGGGCGTGTAGGCTGACGTGTGTGCCTCGACAGTCTACGGAATTTCTCTCTTCTTGCCGTGCGTACTTCTGCTTCTTGCGTGCCTGACAGGCGTTCGCAGGCCCTGATCGGCACTTCTTGAAATCTACAGTTCCATCATCCATACGTTCGGCTTCTCCACAGCCGTCTCTCAGCTGCTCACTGTCCCGCCGTACATCGTTGCTAGTACGTCCTCCCTCTGCGCCATGTACAGGTGATACGTCTAATGCTGCTATCCTCGCCAGCCGTGACGGTCTATGTCTTTGCGTTGTGGTCTGACCGCATCCAGCGCCGCTCGCCCTTCATCCTCGCGGGGCTCTGCATGCTCCTCATCGGATTCTCGATCAACATCTCGAACGCCTCCTCGGGTGTCAAGTACTTCGGTACATTCTTCTGCGTCACCGGGTCGTACGCCGCGTTTCCCGGCGTCGTCAGCTGGTGAGACCTTGATTGCGGCTCGCTCCGAATTCCAGGTCCGATATAAGGCTGACATACACCAACACAGGCTCGGGAACAACCTCGCGGGGCAGTACAAGCGCGGCGTGGGCATGGCGCTCCATATCGGGATTGGCAACCTTTCGGGTGCGATCGCGTCGAACGTATTCCGCACGCAGGACGCGCCCCGCTACATACTCGGTCGTGCGTACCCCCCCGTCTTTTCTGTCGCTCGCTCGTTGGTTCGCTCATTATGCCGCACAGATGGCATCATGCTCATGTTCGTCGGCATCGGATTCGTGACCATCCCGATCATACTGCTCACGTACCGCCGCATCAACCGCGCACGCGACGAAGCGGCCGCGCGACCGGACGCGGTAAAGCTCTCCGCGAAGCAGCTGCGCGAGCTCGGAGACCGCGCGCCGGAGTTCAGGTACATGTATTGAGTCCGTGAGGTTCTCCTGTATCATATGTATACGGCGCGACCCCACTCTGCCACCCGGTTGTACTTTCCTTACGTTTGTTTCGATTCAGTCTTACACCCCCTATTGTATAAAAGATACTGTGACAGAAGCTGTCTGTAGTGTTCCCATGCACCAGGACGGCACAAGACTGGCTCGAGATCCTGGGCTTACCTCTTTGCCGTCATTACGCATCGCCGTGATGGAGTTGAAGTCCACAAACGGTGGGATATCGTAAGCCCGGGGCCTTCGTAAAGTACTGCAAAACAGAAGTGCGTAACGTCATACCTTTATATCAACCTCTACAGACCGGTGACCCTGGTATACCATGACATCAAAATTTTACTGCGCCAGTGCTCGGCCATCTCACAAGACTCGCACCCCAAGCAAGGGAATCAATAACATACACACGACACCCGGGTATTATGAAGGTGCGCATCATCCCGGAGAGGATAATTCCTGCGCAGGTGACGCTATAGCACGGAAGTGGATAGACTGCGACTGCAAGTCCGGGTCCCGCTGGCAATGCAGTGATGGTGATAGTGGTTAGCAGGCACGCACAACGCAAACAAAAAAACGGGTAGCGGGTACACACCAATACTTCCGCCATCCACTCGTCGTCGAGCCACACGCGGCTCCCGACATTCTCCTTCCTGAGCGACACGAATGGCAGTTCGCACCTGACATCCTCCTCGAAGCACGCCTGCGCGGACAGTACCGTGACCGCCGGCGCGGGGCGCAGCGCCCGCACGCGGTGCGGATTGAAGTCGCGCAAGTCGAGCACGAAATGGTTGCGCAAGTGCGAGTACTTGACGAGCACGCACCGCGAGCCCGCGAGGCTGAGCGAGTCGTTCTGCGGGTCGAGCTCTAGCCAGTGCGTCGCGCGCGGGCCCCAATCTTCCCATGCTGTTGCGCTCACCCACGCCCGCGGCGAAGCCGCGAGTGCGAGGAGCGTGCGCCGCCGCGCGACGAAGATGATCCGCCTCCCCTGATCAGTGTGGAAGTCGACATCAAAGGCGAGGATGTCGTCCTCGGGGTTGCTCCTAAATGGGAACGCCGCGAGGGAGGATCTTCCTGGCGCTTCGTGTGTACCGGAAAGTGGAGAGGGCTGGGATAATCGGATGTCGGATATTTGTTGCCCACTGATTAGGCTCGGGAGCTTGAGCAGAGAAACAGTCCGGAGGGAAGGCGCGGCGTCACCGCCTGCAACCGGCAAGACGAGCTTGCAAAGTTCGAGCTCGAAGGTGTCGCGCAAGGCAAATGCAAGTGTGTCACGTGACAAGAAGGTGACCATAGTACTGTAGGTTCCAGGCCGCGCTTTTCGAAGCTATTAGTGTGGGTTTGTAAGGAAGCTCTGCATGGCGGTGTCAAACTGTGAGTAAACGTGCCTGTGTGATCCGGCCTATCTTCCACTCGACCAGGAATACGTAAACTCCGGGCTCGGCGTCGCCGATCTTTTGTGCGTCAAGGACGACAACCATGTTGTCACCACAACATTCCATGCACGTGCCTCGAACGTTCCATAGCTCGTCAAACTCCAGGCAGTGTTTTGCGGCGCCTGGGTGCCTATTGGAGGTAGAGAATTGATGAAATTGCGCCCTGGGGGTTCCGCTTCGCCTGTCAGTCCTGTGAACTACATCAATACTCTCTCTGCAACCCCACTGTGATGGAAAGGAAAGGATACGTACTGATATATGATTGCCATAAGGTCGTTTTCAGGGGCGTATGTGTAAGATTGGACATAAATGTCGCCGCCTAGGTTAGGGATACTGAATCGCCCGACCGATTTAGATCCGTTGAGTAGGTGCAGGGCGTCAAGGTAACAGTACCCTCCGGCGAGACGGATACCGTTGAACTGGGTGTCGATGAGGACACCGCTTTGCACGATGCACTTCTTTGCATCTAAGCCAACTGCTGATAGCGGGTGGCGTTGAAACGGCTCGTTAGACACGCTAAGCTCGAGCCAAGCTTTTTCCCAGGCGTCCAGCGCCTTTACCCGTTCGGGGATGGACATATCCGAGACGAGAGGGTCGTGCAAGCCGTGAAGCATGGTGCGGATTAGATATTGCATGAGAGAGGACTGAGAGATCATCGCGGACAAGCGTCGGCACGAAAGCAAGCAAGAGGCGAGGTCCGCCAGGGCCAATTTGACCGCCATGGAGAGGATGACCTCATCTGGAAGGTCGAGAAGGGAGCTCATGACATTCAGAGCGAAGTGCGTATGAGTTCCCCGTGATGGTGGTGGGGCAAAGAAGAGAGCGAGAGGTGATGGGGAGGAATTTCCCCACAGCGCTCGCTTACTCGGACCGGCGATTGAAGAAACGATTACTTAATCGGTCGGTGCCCACTGGATCCGAGGATTACAACACCGCATTCATCGCCCTTTCCCCTTTGTCACCGACCCACCATGTCTGACTCTGATGGCGACTTTTCAGACGAGCTCTTGGAACTTGCGGGCGCAACAGAGAAAAAGCGCAAGCGCCGCGAAGGTTCATCGAAAAGCGAAGCAAAGCGGCGGAAAGCTGCAGGGTGAGCTGGAATAGGTCTATGGCATTCCTCTAGCCTTAAGACCTTCTCCAAATAGCGAAATGGATAGTACCTCGGATGCTGATGGGCCTGAGAGCGAAGAAGAAAATCCTTACCCGCTCGAAGGCAAATACATTGACGAATACGACCGCCAGCGGTACATAGCAACACTCTCGCACTGCGTTCGGGGCACAGCTAAGAGCTTTATAGGCTTTTGGAAATGCCAGAAATAGAGCGAGAGGAGGTCCTTGCTCAGCGATTGGAGGAGCTCCAACGCATCACAGACAAGCGAAACCTTGACCAAATGCTGAAAGCTCAGAAAGCTGGTGACGGTGATAGTATCGTCAAAGCAGCAAAACGTGCGTTTACTATCGCATTTTCTTCTCAAATAATTCTAATGCCTTTCCAGGCCAGCACACCATTCGTGGCGCGACTAAGGAAAAGTCACGGAAACTCGACGAGTTGAAGGCGAAGCGGAAAGCAAAGGATGAGAGAAAGCGAGTACGTACCTCAGCCTCACGGTCCGTCACTCTTCCTCAGTCCTATTCAAGACTCGAGGCTCCCCGAAGCGCGACCGGTCGTCGTCTCCCATGGAGATGGAAACTTCCGACGATGAAGAAGATGGACAAATTACCAAGTTTGAGCAGGAGGAAGAAAAAGAACGTAAACTTTTTGGCATAGCGCATCCTAACGACGAACCTATGACTCTGGAAGATCTGAACAAGGCGCGGCTGACGCGAGATTCCCTCGCAAAACACTTTTTGGCCCCTTGGTTCGAAGACTACGTCAAAGGTACCGCCTAGTGCGCCGCTCAGCTGTTTTCCTTTCTGACCATTCGCTCAGGAGCATATGTGCGTTACCTTGTGGGATCAGATAAATATCGCATCTATGAAATTCATCGTGCGTCGCTCTTTCCACCCTTGTGATCTTCCCTGAACTCCTTCTCTAGAAGTTCAAATACACACTAAACACTATAAAATCAATGATAACATCACTTGTAATTTGGCTCTCGAACTCAAGTACGGGTCCTCGATAGATGTGTTCCCTATGGACAAGGTTTCAAACGTGGACTTTACTGAGGTCAGTCGAAATTAGAAGGGCAACCTCGAAGCTGCGCCGACATACACTACAGGCGGAGCTTGGTCGCTTTAAGCTCACATGGGAAGCTTCTCGCATCAAGTTACCAATGAAGCGTGACTTGGAGAAGAAGACCAACCAAATGGCAAAACTCGTCAGCCAACCGATGACCGAAGTGGGTCTCTTAGCCGTCATCCCCTCTTGCCCCCTACTTAGCCGCAAACCTTTCAGAGCGACATCGCAGCCATGCTTCGGGCGAAAGGCCAATTGCAAGGCGACAGCGGCAAGCCACAGGCGGCCAACTGGGCAAAACTAGAACGTGGGCGGCTAACACAACTGCGCACGCTCGCTGTGCGACGCAACGATAAGGCAGAAGTCACCGTCCTCGACGCGCAGCTTGCGGACCTGGCCGTCGAGAGCCCCCCCGCGCCGACTGATTTGGCCGGGGACGGTAGCGCACTGCTCGCGAAAGTGAACGAGCGCAATCGCAAGGCAAATCTCGAGGCAATCCGCCGCGCGGAGCTCCAGGAGGCGGAGCGGAAGCGTCGGGAGCGCCGACTCGGTACACCCACTGCCCTTGACCCCAGCGCGCGGCTGCGCACAGTCCCGCGTTTGTTCGCGTCAAGGTATGTTCGGATATACCTCCCGTCTCGACGGTCCTTCCCGATGCCCTGCGGCTGAGAACTGACGATTCCTGTTTTTCTCTCTGTTCTTTGTCGTGACCAGGTCCACCACGCCAAACCCCGGCGGGTCGCCCGCGCCAGACGCGCACGCAACGCCCTCGAAGAACTCTCCCCAGGCGAGTGCCGTACCGGCGCAGAGCCCGTCTAAGGCGGGTGCGAATGGGAAGGGCGATTTCCACGCACGCGTTCTCGAAACTATCGAGATTGATTTAGGCGACTTTTGAAGTACAGTGCCTTCGCCCCACGTCGAATTATGATTCGTTTCTGAGCGGCTACTTCTCGTCGCCTCTGTGCTCTAGCATCGTGCACCCCTCCCACTCACACTCCTCACTCTCATTGCGTCATAGTAAATTTTTTTGTCTGGATGGAAAATTTCTTTGGTGGTGTAGATATTTTTCTTTACCGTATTAGTCGTTGGTTGGTCCGTGTCGCACTTGGAGCCGGCCACGTCGCGGCTGGTGATTTGTAATCTAGGCCCCATCCATCCTGTTATACCCCGTCCAAATGGCACGTCCCGTGGCGCTAACGTGAGCCTGAAAGTGGAGAGGTGCGCAAGTGGCCACTGCTTTGGTTTATCGAGACAAACTGAATCCGCGCACCACACAGGCTGGGTGGCAAGACGGAGACTCCATTCGTAATGCGTCCTCGAGCTTACGCCGTATGTAATAAGGTACCCAGAACGACGCAGACAGTGGTGACTGTCTCTACTTTGATCTGCTATTCATGAAGTCATTTTTAGCTAACCTTAATCTGTGCGTAGCTCGGGCGTACATTCCGACGCTTCCATGTTTCGGTGACCTCGACCCGCATTATGAACCCACGTATGGGTGATTGAACCGGCCATATATATACCCCGGCAACACTCGCTGCGATTGTGGTGCGGTGTTGTGACATTAATCGAGACGTTCCAATGATAGACAGCCTGAGTGAAACCTGTGGCGGCTCCCGTCTGGTTCTTCCCCGGTCCATCCCCGCTGCCTCCGTTCAGTCCGTGTCGTCTGGCCCGATTCATTGTCACGTCACCGGCAGCTTTCGTTCCAAGGCTGGCCTTCTTTGCGTCGCAGGCAGGACACCTATATCTCAAGGTATGGAAGTCTATCTATCTACAGTATCAGCCTTTCGGAGCGTCATTCCAGTAGTGGACGCTAGCGGGCTGCTTCGCTGCGGCCGCTCCGGTCCCATTTTGTATGTTTTCTCGTCATATACCATCCGGTATTCTCGTTCCACTTGTTATCCACGACATTTCCATCCAATGGCTCTTTGTCTAGAGGTACCGTAGCCCGACTCCACCCAGTTTTTGTTTCCGTTGGTAGTCTTGAATAGAGGATCGAAGCGTCTCAGTCACCAAGATCAATAATCGGTCCCGCGAGACGCAAGGTGTTTCAGGCTGACAGAAAGGAAGGAATGGACTCCTCGGATCCGAGTAAACTCTTTATTTAGCAGCGGAGATAAGGAAAGTGACAGCACTAGTACTCATGAGGAACGGGCCGGTATATCCGGGAAGATGATGTTCTTAAAGTTCTTTGTGACCCGGCGGTTGTTGGTGTTCTCGTTCTCTCTTCTCAATGTCCTCAGACGCCCCCGCCTCAGTTCGACTCCCGTGCGCGACCACCAATGGCACGCTCACAAGAAACAAGCCACCCATATGGGCTATCGACGCCTCGGGCCCTTCTGTGCAAACTCCGCTCCTTGCAAAGTGCGCGCGACATTCTCGCGAAGGCGAGGTCTGCTGCCAGGAGCTAAAAGGAGACGACGAGCGGCAGCTCATCGACCCGGACGTTGTCCGTGACGTGTGCGTAGCTTTTCTTTGTTGTCCGGGGACGCAACAACTGCGGGGACGTCACTTCCCATGCCATGCCACCCATCAGGAATAGGTGCTGAACCATCTATCGATTCCTCACAGCGTCATCGGTCTCTCAGACGGCCTCACAGTTCCCTTTGCGCTCACAGCGGGCTTGTCATCCCTCGGCGAGTCCAAGCTCGTCGTCCTCGGCGGCATCGCCGAGCTCATCGCCGGCGCGATATCAATGGGCATCGGGGGCTTCCTCGCGTCGCAGGCAGGAGCGCGACCACTACCGCTTCCTCCGACGCACCACCAAGGCGCGCGTGATCCGCTCGTGCGACGGCGAGATGGAGCGCGAGGTGCATGCCGTGCTCGGTGCGGTCGGCGTCGACGAGAATGTGTCGCGCCAGGTCGCGCATAGCTTGCTCAAGGTCGAGTCTACCGTCGAGCGCAGTGGAGGCCTGTCCCGACGAGGAGCATGGGCTGCGGTGGGGCCAGTCCATCGGCATCACCGAGTTCTTACTCAAATTTGGCGAGGGCCTCGGTGCGCATTCTTTTTTAAGAACAATTTGCGTGCTATGCAACTCACGTGAGCTCGTTCCGTGTACAGAGGAGGTTCCCACACGGCGCCTATATGTGTCCGCCTTCACAATTGGCATGGGCTATCTGTTGGGCGGCATAATTCCGTTACTTCCCTATTTCTTCATCCCAAAAGCACACACCGCGCTCATGTACTCGTCCATCCTCACCGGAATCGTGCTACTGATTTTCGGTGCTGTCAAGGCGAGAATCACTGGCGCGGCGGGTAAAGGCGCTGGTGGGTACGTCTGGGGTGCAGTGAGTACGTTGGCCGTTGGTGGTGCGGCTGCGGCTGCGGCGTACGGCATAGTTGCCTTGTTAGAAGGGAACGAGTGATATCATTTATATCCGTACGGTTTTTCTATTATGCACTTTGTCTTCAACGTCTACCCTCACATTTGATAGCATGCTATTCTACGATGCATTAGGGCAAGTATAGTTTTCCATATGTAGGAAGAAGTATAGTGCGCCCTGTCCTATGGCTGCATCCCCTCTAGATGTTAAGTATAATTGACATGTATCCTTGGTATGATCGCACGCTATCCGAAAATTTAGTCATTTTAGTCCTGTAAGATGCACGAGCTTCAAGTTTAAAGAAATCCAAGGTGTCCCTTGCAAGTGGCCGCGGCCCCAAGTCGAACTTGAAAGCCTGAGAGCCCCGTTCGACTTTTCACAACGTCTTTTCGAAGCCTCTCACCAGACAATTGAATGCGTCACAATAAGGGTCTACTGGCACGTCCCTGAGTGCCATACATACATCGGGTATGGTGTGCATCGCTTGATGATTTGGTCGCCCAATAGTAGTCCGAGTCGTTCAGTGGAGCGCCATAAATACCGTGACAGAGTCAGTACCTTGGTCAGTGCTCTGGGTCTTGAGCTCGAGCGCTTGAGTACGAGAGGGCTGCACATGCATAAAATAACTGTCGTCCGCCAGTTTCCTAGTCCTCTTCACGACCGCTCGCACAAACGAGGCTTTCGTTGGCTTTCAAGTTATTGTTTGCGCCTTGCACCACTGGCACTCATGCTGGCGGCAATTGTCGGGTGAGTCGGGTGATCTGGGTATGGCACCTCGCAGTCGTTGATGCCGCCATGTCTGAGTTTCGTGTAACCTACGCATGCAGTGCAGTTGTCTCATATCCGAAACTTCCCGGGTCCACTGGACCAAGCAACGCCGCGACTGAACCCAATTGTGTTGTGTCACACAAGTCACAAGGACGTGACAATGACCACCATGTGCGGCATCATGATTGTGATGCTGCGTACTTACACTGTCTGCAGAAAACACCACTCTACCTCTTCCGGGAGCGGTCTAACATGGGCGGCGGCGTCGCTAGTGGTGTCATAACTATAGCTGCCACCGCCGGCCTCGTGTTCGTTTTCTGACGAAGGCAAGGGCGTGTACAGGAGCCGGACGCCGCAATGACTCGGATGCGTTGCCTCCGCCATCAGCATCACAGATGGGCCAGGTTTACCCCGGGCCGTCGTACGATCACACGCGAGGGTCGCTGATGTTATACGTACTGTTTTCCACCTTCCCTTCCTTAACGTCTTGTTCTCTGTACCGACTGTACGGTCATCTCTTGTTTGGCGGTGGTACTGGTTGTAGTCCGAACAGGACCAGAACAACCCGAGCACGTACCCCCGGAGGCGAATGTTCCCGTCGTGTCGTACAACGAGTACTATTTGAACTGGGAACAATCCCATCATTGTGCAGCCCTTGCCCCCGCGGGGCTACCATGGCCTACCTGTTGTCTCATCCTCTCCCATCCACTATGCGATTCGAGGAGAGGGGATCACTGTCGGCCCCCAGGCGTGCTGCGATCGAGTCTCTGTTTCTCCTCTTCGCCGGTGACCTCGTAGTTGCTCAGATCTTTACCACGGTCTGCACTGACTTCGAGTCGTCGTAGGAATGGGTACGGCTTTACCACCCAATCCTTATGTGGGCCGGTTTACGATCGATAGTCAGTCATTCAACTCCCTTGACCAAGATCCGTGTCTAGTCACGGCGTACTTGATGTCGACAGTGTTACGGTGGCGGTAATAATGTTCTAAAACTCTCATGTGCACCGTCTCGTGTCCCTCACCGCCAGCAGCGTTTGGCATGGTTTCCCTCCCGGATGAGGGAGATTCGTATTCGTCTCCTACCTATAGAAAAGGCCCAGGAAAGCAAGCTCGTGCTGGTGCAGCACCGTGATATTCAGTCTCACAAGTGCCTGCGGCGAATGCCAATATGGCCTGTCGAAATCGTACGTCTAAGTTCCGTTGCACTGCCTTTCGCCTAATTATTCCCTTCACGATTTAGATGGTTCGAATATTCGCGAAATTGCACAGGAAGCATAGAACCATCTACGTGAGTCGACCATCGTAGTAGGTTGGCTCGTGCCTAACCCTGACCGGCGGATCTTGACACACAGGTTTTCCAATCCCGTACCAGAGGGAACACACAATGGTCTCTTCGCCACGACAGCTACCGATGTCTTCGTACAGTATACCTGTGATTAAATCCCAACTTGTCGAAAGCCTGGGCAGCAGGACGAAGGAAGAAAGCAACGGCAACGGGACAGCGTCGACGACCAACCCGACTCGCCACCCCGAACAAATGTCCATTCCCGACGGGATCTGCCGAGCCACGGTTAGGTCAGCGATTGGCCCCTCGAGGACCGTTACTGGGCATCTTGGCAAAGGGGTCCTTGGCCATGTGACGACCTTCCTTTTACAGGAAGCTCACCCCGCATGAAGACCCGGAAAACACACGGATTGTCGTCCGTGTACAATAATTCACTGATTCATTCCATGTCAAAAGAGGTTTATTGCAGGTACCAGTGTAATGACCGACAGGCATCCTAAAGGCCAGGGCCAGGGGGAATCTCTCGGCGGGTCATTTACTATAAGACTTTCTTCCGAGTCTGTCACCACAACCAGGCCTGAGAATTATCTATTGACCCTAGCTTTGTCCCCTTGCAGTCATGCAGTGGGGTGTGTCGTCAAGTCTCACTGTGATCGCGTCTCTTTTTCTCTTCTTCGCCGGTGACCTCGTAGTTGCTCAGATCATTGCCCCGATTTGCACTGACCTTGAGTCATCGTGGGAATGGGTACGGCTCTACCACCTGGTCATTATTATGTGGGCTGATTTATGATCGACACCCAGTCCTTCAACTCCCTTGACCAAAATCCGTGTCTAGTCACCGCGTACTTGATGTCGTTATGTTACGGTGACGGTAATATGCTTTATTTGTGTACACCACATCGTGTCCTCACTGCCACTGCAGCGGGGTTCAACGTGAATCCCCTCGTGGGTGTGGGAGATTCTTATTTGCCTCCTACCCAAGAACAACTCCAGAAAGGAAGCTCGTGCTGGTGCAGCACTGTGATACTCAGTCTCCTTAGTGCCTGCAGTGAATGCCAAAAAGGGCTGTCGACACCGTGCGTCTAAGTTCCATTGCATCGCCTTTTGTGTAATCGCTCCCTTCACGACTTAGATGGACCCAATTTTCGCAAAATTGCCCAGGAATAATAGAACCCTCCACGTGAGTCGACCATCGCAGCAGGTTGGCTTATGCTTGGCCCTGAGTGGCGGATCTCGGCACACAGATTTTCCCACCCTGTACCTGCAGGAACACGTGTACCACAGTGGGCTCTCCTCGACATCACGGTTCGTTCCCCGTTCGCGCCTTCCCAAAACCTGACTTAAAAGTTTCTCCTTCCTTCAGCGTGCGAATATCTGGAATGCCACTGCGGCGCAAATTGTCGGCGGTATGTAATCAAATACCTTCCTCTACGATTCTTTTAATCTAGGATTCTTGTCTGATTGTCTGATCGATCGTCTCTCAGACACTCCCGAAATCCTTCCAGGGGGACTGATCGGCACGTCAGCCTCAGGTCACTCGAGAAAGTCGAACACGGGAGCCATCGCAGGCGGCGTCGCCGGTGGCGTCGTAGCCATAGCTGCTATCGCCGGCCTCGTGTTCATTTTCTGGCGAAGGCAACAGCGCGCGAAGGCGCCGCCTGCCGCGTCCATGGTTAACGACGTATCCCCTCCGCTTCCACCATCGCCAATGACCCAGGTTCCCCCCGCGCCGACGACGTCGTACGCCGACTATACACAGGGGTCGCGGATGTCGTTATATGTACGTTGTCCACCCCCCCCCCTCGCTAGCGTCTTGTTCTCGTGCGCTCATCTCTTGTTTGGCGGTGGTACTGGTTGCGGTGTGAGAAGGACCCGAACAACCCGAACACGTACCCCCAGCTGCAAGAACACGTACTGGCCTCCACACCGAGCGTGAACGCTCCCGTCGTATCGTACGATGGGTACTTGAACGGGGGCAGTCCCACCAACATACAGCCCTTGCGCCCGCAGGGCTACCATGGCCTGCCTACTGTCTGATGGGCGTCTCCCATCCACTTTGTGTTCTGACGAGAGAGTATCACTGTCAGCCCCAGAAACTTTTTCTTTTTTTTGGACTTTGTGGTCACTAGCGAATATAAATAAGATCAAAAAAATGTGCTCTCCGGGTCCGAAGACCACTTGTGCATGCTCTATAGATAGGCAAGATGACATCGAGTTGGTAGTTCAATCATTGGCACACGAAGACTTCGGCAGCTATCGTAGTAGTAGGGACCTTTTCAGCCTGTACTGGGAAACTGAGATTCTGGTCCGCACATATCGGACTCACGAAAGTTTATCCGTATCGTGCATCCAGGCGAAACGCAACACAGCCACGATGGCCACCACATAGTGGAAGAACGAGTAGCTAGCTTGAAGTTGAACTTGCACTCGATTTGGAGGAGGCTCCTCGGATCATGATCACCGTGTAAGTTAATCCCACGGCAACACTCAGGGGAGGAATTTCCTGCCGAAATACGGAGGGTATAGGGTGTTTAAAGGAGGCAGACCGGAAGCTATATCATGATGACCATGCACGGGCACGAAAAAGGTTTGATTTGTTTTGTTTTGAACCTTGTTCCTTAGTTATGGGCGAGAGACATGACGAGAAGCAGATTTCGAGAACCCATGGGGGGAGATTCTTTCCAACTGGAGGTCCGGCCTGGGTCCGGCGGTGTCTCGGTGCAAGTCTCGGCGGCCCGGGTGCAAGTCTCGGTAGGTCTCGACGATGACTAATCATGGTTAGACGCCAGTACTCTTGGCAAAGGGTCCAGTGACGACCAGCCATATGACAGCCTTCCTTTTTCAGTATTTAAATCAGTAAGTGTATCATTCTTGGTACCATTCTGTCGTCTTTCTGGAAAAGTACGCAGACTTGGCTCGCATGATTGGCATCCTTGCACCGCATTTATTCCCTTATGGTCAGAAGAAGCGTTCATGTGCCAGTGTAACTTAAGGGCAACCAACAGATATCGGTGACCTAACGTGCCCTGGCCTGGAAATTGCTGGTGCAGCACCGTGATATTAAGCCTCATAAGTGCCTGCGGTGCCAGTGAATGCCAAGAGTCACTGGCAGTTCCACTGCATCGCCTTTTATTTAATCGCTCCCTTCACGACTCCAATTTTTTGCAAAATTGCCCAGGAATCATAGAACCATCCACGTGAGTCGATCGTCGCAGCAGGTTGGCTTACTATGCTTGGCCCTGAGCGGCGGATCTCAACACACAGGTTTTCCCACCCTCAGGCTGTACCTGCAGGAACACGTGTACCACAGTGGACTCTCCTCGACATCACGGTTCGTTCCCTGTTCGTGCCTTCCCAAAACCCATCTTAAAAGTTTCTCCTTCCTCAGCGTGCGAATATCTGGAATGCCACCGCGGCGCGAATTGTTGGTGGTAGGCATCAAACTATCTCCCTTACGTTCTTTTAGGATTCTTGTCTGATCGACCGTCTCTCAGATACTCCCGAGGTCCTTCCCGGAGTACTCATCAACACCTCGTCTGGGAGCGGGCCCAACACCGGCGCTATTGCAGGAGGCGTCGCTGGTGGCGTCATAGCGATGGCTGTTATTGCCGGCCTTGTGCTCGCTTTCTGGCGAAGGCGACGGCGCGCACAGGAGCCGTCTTCCACGTCCGTGGTCGACGACGCGCCGTCTCCGCCATCGGCATCACAGATGGGCCAGTTTCGCCCCGCGCCTTCAGACGACACGCCGGTGCCGCCACAGACGATGTTAAACGTGTGTTGTCCCCTCGGCGTCTTGTTCTCTGTGTGCTCATTTTTTTTGGGTGTTGGTGGTGGTTGCAATTCGAACAGGGCCGAACAACCCGACCACGTGCCCCCAGCGGCAAGAAGGCGTACTGACCTCCACACCGAACCTGAACGTTCCCGTCGTGTCGCACAACGGGTATTTGAACGGGAACAATCCCACCAACATGCGTCCCTTGCACCTGCCAGTGCAGGGCCAGGGCTACCATGGCCTACCTATGGTCTGATCCTCTCCCATCCGCTCTGTGATTCAGACACCATCATACCTTTTTGATCGCCAACGAAAAGAGCATTAAGAACCACGTGTGCGTGTTAGATGGACACAATGACTCAAATCGATAGTTCAATCGCGGGCACATGAAGAACCCTGTAGCTGTCGGACTTGTAGGGACTGCCTTGTCAGCCTCTTTCGGACTACTCTGCTGGGACACTAGGATTCTAGGCAACACATGTCGGACTCACGAAAGCTTATTTTTTTCGTGTGCATCCAGGGCAAAACGCGCCCTAGATGCTAGTACTCTTGGCAAAGGGTCCAGTGACAGCTGGCCCTGTGGCAACCTTCCTTTTTCGATAAACGTGGAGTATTATGCCGTCTTGCTGGGAAAGTACGAAGACTTGGCACACACATGATTGTCGTCTTTGCACCGCATTTATTCCGAGTCCCTAATGATCCAAAGAATCATTCATGTGCCGGTGTATGGGCAACTCACAGACATCGATGACCGAACGTACCCGGGTCTGGAGGCCTGATCCTCTAGGGCCTTTATAAGGCTTTCCTCTGTCACTGGAGTCATCTATCTATCCTAGCTTTGTCCCTACTTGCGGTCATGCAGTGGAAGGTGTCGTCAAGTCTTGCTGCAATCACGTCTTTCTTTCTCCTCTCGTCGGTGACCCGTAGTTGCTCAGATTTCTGCCCCGATCTGCAATGACACATCGTTCTCGTGGGGATGGGTACGGTCTTACCGGCTACTCTTATGTGGGCTGATTTACGATCGACACCTAGTCGTTCAATTCCCTTGACCAAATCCGTGTATAGTCACAGCGTACATGATGTCGACATGTTACAGTGGCGGTAATATGTTTTAAAACTCTTGTGAGCACCGCATAATGTCCTCCACCGCCGGCAGCGTTTATCGTGGCTCCCCTCCGGGGTGTGGGTCATTCATATGCGGGCCCTAACAGAGAAGAGATCCTGGAAGCAAACCCATGCTGGTGCACCACAGTGGCATACAATCTCCTAAGTGCCTGCGCTGGATGCCAAGGAGGGCTATCGTTATCGTACGTCTAGTTCCACTGGCCTCACACGCCTTTAGCTAATGCTAACCAATCCCCTCTTTTACGATTCAGGTGGTCCGAATATTACCTAAATTGTACAAGGATCCCGGCGCCCTCTACGTGAGTCGACCATTACGTAGCTGGCTTAGGTTCGGCCTTCACCCTGAGCGGTGCCGGATCTCCACACACAGATTCCCCACCCTGTACCTGCCGGAACGCATGTACCACAGTGGGTTCTCCAGGATACCTCGGTTCGTTCCCCCGCAGGCCCCTCCTCAAAAACCTAGCTTAACTGGTATCTCCTTTCACAGCGTTCCGGCATCTGGAGTTTACAATTCTGCGCGACTCGTCGGTGGTATGTAATTAAACCTTCTTCCTTTACGGTTCTCGTCTGACCAACCTTCTTCCCTCAGATACTCCCGAGGTCTTTCCAGGGGAACTGATCAACACACCCAACCACCTCTACAATAAGGACTACCACCAGTGCCTCTCTCACCGTTGTGCCGGTACCCCACTTCGCCCTCGTCCATCTCTTCCGGGAGCGGGTTGTACAAGGGAGCCTTCGCGGGCGGCGTTGTCTCTGGCGTCACAGCTATAGCTGCCATACTTTTGTCCCTTTTTTCTTGACTCGTGTGACTGCCAGCTAAAAAAGATGTGTGCGTGTTCGTGTGTGTGTGTGTGCATCTGTGCGTGTGACGGTGTCCGTGTCTTAGACAGTTGGACAGTGTGTCTGTTTTCTTGATAACAAGTGATACGGATCAAATAATCCTCGGGCTCTCCCTCGGGCTCTCTACCTTGTCTCTTACTTGGTTCTTCACCCAGATGAATGAATAAAATGGGCTACGTGATATAGTCCACACTAATAAATCTAGCCTATAGCCACTACCTGTCCACACTCAATGGCGTATAGTCTTTCTGGACGATCTTACTACTAGTACCGTGGCACGATACTGTTAGTACTGTTCCCATATATATCACTTATGCTCGCGAGATTTCGCTCGTCGGGGCCACAGACTCCAGCAACCCAAGAACAACGAATGCGTGGCGGTGTGGTGAGCGACCTGTACCTGTGCTATATACTGCTTGCAAGAAAAGCCTGAGGGGACATAGCCTGAGTCTGACTACAGGATCACGTGTCAGTGGGGAACATGGGATGAACTAGAGCAAGAACTAGAGACTTCCAGAGCTACCCTTGCAGTGCAACTGCCAGTGTCTGGATGACTCAAACACCCCAAAAGGTGGACTCACCAGAGCTACAGAGTCCCGAGTTGTAGGTCATTGGTCACTGATTGGCATCGACGGCCCAATTTCGGAAACCAGAAGCCTCGATGGGATGGCCGGCCAGTCCGCCTGAAACGGACCGTGAATGAGCCGCTCAGCTCAGTCCTCTTCTCTTGCCTCCGAGTCCGAGTCTTCGCGACCCCGGGGCCCCTAGGCCTCATCTCTCATCCTCCACTTCATTCTCCGGCTGGTTACGGGTCTAATTGTTTACATGTACACACGCGCGGGGCCCATTTTTCTATGTGATTCGATCATCGCAGCAGCCTGAGATTAGCCTAGTATGTCTGGCCTTGTCTTACTTGTCTGAGCGGCGGGTTTTTACTTATGGTCTCCAGCAGAACTATAATTTCTCTAGATATAGTGCCACTACAGTTATGGTTCATAACCACAGCTGTCATTATCGGTCTCGGGTTCGTTTTCAAGTTCTGGAGAAGACGACGGCGCACGCAGGCGCCGTCCGCCGCGTTCGTGGTCAGGGGCGCGTCGCCTCCGTCGTCACCTTCGCAGATGAGCCAGGTCTACCCCGTGCCTTCGTACGATAACACACTAATGCCGCCGATAACCTCATACTAGTACGTGTGTTGTCCCACGGCGTCGTATTTTTTGTAGTTGTAGTTGTGCGAACAGCGCCAGATCAACCCAAGCACGTCCTGTACCTCCAGCAACAATTGCGTAACGACCTCCCCACCGGATGTGAACGTTCCCGTCACGTCATAGATATTGATATTTAAACGGGAACAATCACACTGACATGCAGCCCTTGCGTTCACAGGGCTACCATGGCCTGCCTCTTGCGATCGGAATGGAAGCGGTCCCAGACGCGATCGTGTTGTTTTTTTTGACTTTGTGACACTAACACCAACGAAGGGAAGGTCAAGAAAATGTGTTCTCCTGACAACCGCGCATGCAGGATATAAGGCAAGTTATATCACGATGGGCACAAAGATTCAAGCTCAATCGGGTCACATGCAGGCGTCTGTAGCTGTCGTAATAATAGGGACAGACTCTCGGGTGCCACTTGTACACCAGTACTCTTGGCAAAAGGTCTAGTGATAGCTAGCAATGTGATGACCTTCCTTTTACGGTAAGTGTGGAGCCATGCCATCTGGAATGCCAGTGCACGAAGACTTGGCACACACACGATTGTCATCCTTGCACATTCCCCAATGATCAAAAAATGCATTGACTTGTTGCAAGTGCCAGTGTATGGGCGGCCGACGGACATCGATGACCTAACGGGCCTGGGCCAGGAGACCTGGTCCTTTATAAGACCTGCTTCTGTCACTACAGCAAGGCCTGGGACTCATCTATCAATCCTACTTTTGTCCTTTCCTCGCAGTCATGCAGTGGAGGGTGTTGTCAAGCCTCGCTGCGATCACGTCTCTTTTTCCCTCATCACTGGTGACCTCGTAGTTGCACAGATCAGTGCTCCGAGCTGCACTGATGTAGTGTCGTCGTGGCGATGGTACAACTTAATCGCCTATTCTTTATTCGCGTTGGTTTATGAACGACATCCAGTCATTCAACTCTCTTGGCCAGAACCCGTGTAAAGTCACAGCGTACATGATGTCAACATGTTACCGTGGCGGTAATGTGTTTTAAATCTCTTGTGTGTATCGCATCCGAGTCATGTCCTCACCGCCGGCAGTGTTTGCCGTGAATCCACTGGGTCTGGGAGATACTGCATATGCGGGCCCAGCAGAGAAGAAGTCCGGGACGCGGGCTCGTGCTGGTGCAACACCGTGGCATTCAGTCTCATAAGTGCCTGTAGTGAATGCCAAGGAGGGCAGTCGTTATTGTACGTCCAGTTCCATTGCACCGCATTTCGCCTAATTTCGCCTTCACGATTCAGGTGGTCCGAATATTACCAAAATTGTGCAAGAATCCTGGAACCCTCCACGTGAGTCGATCATTGTGGTAGATTGACTTATGTTTGGCCTTAGCCCTGAGCGGCCTTGGATTTCCACATGTAGATTCCCCAACCCCGTACCTGCAGGAACACGTGTTCCACAATGGGCTCTCGTGGATATCACGGTTCGTCCCTCCACTGGCGCCTTCCCAAAGACCCAACTTAATTGGTATCCCTCTCTACAGCTTGCGAACGATTGAGTCCCAGCACGGCGCAACTTGTCGGCGGCAAGCAATTAAGCCTTTTCTCCTTACGGTCCTCGTCTGATCAACCGTCTTTCCTTAGACACCCCCGAGATCTTTCCAGGGGAACGGATTGACACCCCAGCCACCTTTACTATAAGGACTTCCTCTAGCCCCTCGCCCACCTTTTACTGTAAGGCCAACCTCCAGCCCTACGCCCACCTTTACTATAGGCCATACCTCCAGCATCTCTTTTCCCACCGTGCCGGAACCCTCGCTCACCTCTTCCGGGAGCGGGTTAAAGAAGGGCGCCAGCGCCGGCGGCGTCATCCGTGGCGTCATAGCCATAGCTACCATCCTTTTTCTTGACTTTCTGCGATGACCATGCGACGACGACGCCAGCTAAAGCTGTGTGCATGTGACTGTGTGTCTGTTCTCTTGTTAACAAGTGACGCGGATCAAATAATTAGCACGTTTTCCTGTCGTTTGTTCGCGATCCATTATTCCTTTGCAAGGACCGCACCTTACAATACAAAGAAAGCGACGTATCCTAAAGTTGGGTGGTAATCCAGTGGTGGTTGCGCTGGTACGGCGCAAATAACGCCACCGTCTTACACCTTCTCTACCACTGCCCACGCTTTGCCCGTTTACGACAAGCGCGGGAATTCATGGTTATCACCAATCGCACTCCTCCACCGGCTCCACGAGTTCTTCGAGGAAGCGTGGATGGCCTACATCCTTGGCCAGTTTTTGCAGCTGCAGCACGCGAAACTAGCCCGGGCCTTCAAACCCTTCGGACCGAAAGTTCCCTTCGACCCTGAATATGGCCTGAATGATCAGTACTCGATCAGTCGTCAACGCCTCCTGCTGTGGCAGCCCAACCCATGGCTTTTCTACTCTTGACTTCACGGACTAGCAATCTTGTGACGGATACCTGTCATTACCTAATTCACCCTCGTCACCATACGCTACTATCCTCGTGTCCTCTGGGAGCGCACACAAATTCTTTCCCTCATACGTCTGATTTACGCTGACCCAGGTGCCCCTTACGTATGACCTATATATCGCCCACCTCTCAATGCTGGTACACGGCGACTGGTCTTGTAAAGTTGTAATTGCTTACTACTGCCCCGGAATAAAAATGGTTTCCAAAACAAAACAAAAAATAATAACCCCACCGTATGCCTTGCATCGCACGATCGATATTCTTGGGCTCTCCCTCGGGCTCTCTTACTTGATTCTTCGCCCACATGACGAACCAAATAGGCTCCGTGATAAAGTCCACACTAATAAACTGGGTCTGTAAGCACTACCATTTCAATGGCGTAAAGGTAAAGTTGGGTTCTATCAAGAGTTATTTCTCCGTGGTATTTGATCGCATCTCTGAGGGAGATGGTAAACTTTTTGTCCGCGGCGAGGTCAGTGTCAACTAGTCCCGCCCTCAAGCACCGCCGCGTCTTTATCCTTAGCCGTGACAAGTACAGTACACAGAACGAGCTCTCGGTGTTCCTTCCGTCATCTGATCGGTGCCACTTGGGTAGACAACAATGCCTCCGCAGCTCGGCTATTTTTTCGGATACTCGCCATCTTAGCTGATAACGAATGAAACCCATCGAATTAGAAGTGACGTGACTATTCATTCCTTGTTTTTTTTTGTTTTGAATCGTGTTTATTCTGGGGCTATACAACATGCCAGTCCTCAGCTCCCTACAGAGCGAGACGAGATTTAAGAGAAGTGTACATAAACTGAGTCACGTGCGTCAAGCGAAAGAGTAAATAGTACAGAAACCAATACTAGAGCCACCTCCGAGTCACCAGAGGAAGGCCAGGAATCGAAGGGAAAAAGGGGGTAGCGTGCCAAAGAGATGGAGTACGGCAGAGGGGGTACGGTAGTAGGTAGGGTCAGCAGCGCAGAAGAGGCACCTCACCGGGCAGCCCGAGGCTGGGTCTAGGGTTTTGAAGGTCGAGAGCATCTTCATCCCGGATCAAACGGCCTTGGGGCACGTTCTCGGGCCTTGAGGCGGCGCTGGATTTCCGTAGGAACAGGAAGAAGTCGTAGGGGACTTCGCCCTCTGGTGAACAGCTCCAGTGGTTCGGTGTGGTTTTCGGACTGCTGGGTGAAGAATATTTATGGTGCCGGGTGAGCGAGGGGCAGTCGTAGATGAGGTGGTAGAACGACTTGTCTTGGAAGCCGCATTGACAGTGGGCGGCTTTGGGAGGTAGGTCGGGGCGATGTCGTTTGATGTAGTCGGAGATGAAGGAGTGATGGTAGTGAAGGGTGGCGAGTTGCATCGCCATGCAGTGGGTGCGACGGGTGAATAAAGGAACTACGTACATGTCCCCCCACCCTCCTGAGGCACGACCAACGACACAGGACCACGCCAGAGCGGTTGTGTAGTGCTAAGAAAGCAGGTTGCAACGGAGATACACGAATAAGAAAAAATGACATACCGAGTGTGAGATGCAGGCCGGAATGTGACCAACGAGACGCTGAAGACGCAAGAGAGGTGATGAGGTCGAGTAGGAGGGTGCGAAGAGACAGGGAGGAGACGCGGTGGTGACACCTGAGAGCGGGAAACGAACGTGTAGTGATGATCGATGGTCGATGACCCGCTCCATGGGGGATGGCCTCGATGACATTGGACCCTGGTGATTGATGTGACCAGTCACAAAAAGGTTTGGAGTTTCTCCAAGAGTCTTCTCATGAGTACTATTGACTAGGGGAAAATGATGATGATGAATCATTCGGATGCCTTTGCATTTTTTGGGGGAACGACCGTGCTCATTGTTGGCGACGACGAGCACGAGGGGCAGAGGAAGCGGGGACGTGGGATGGGATTAGATAATTTGATAATTACTGCGGGAATTTTACATGTAATCGCCAATTCAATTGCAAAAATCTGACAAATCAGATTTTATGAAATTCCCGACAATGAGCCATGGTGTTGGGGAACCGGAAGTGCGGCTCAGGGGGTTGGCTAAGCTTGCCATCACGCCCCCTTGTCAGGCTTACGACCGCAGGGGGCGCGGTGGCTTAGTGGATGTGCCACCACCCCTGGGGTTGCTTCAGCAATCGCCGGCCTTGGGCAAGAGGGTCCCGGGTTCGAATCCCGGTTTAAACCACCTGGGGGTTTTTAGTGGGTATTGCCGGTGAGCCGAGTCCCACAGTACTTCCCACACTGCGGCACCCAGAGTGTCCCGTGGGAAAGTCTCCGTAAATGGATTTCCCCCCAAGAAGTTCCTGGCGCTTTGTCAGGCTTCACTCCGGTGTTGGGAGCCTGGCACCTACAGCCTCGTGATCACACCGCGCCGGGAAAAACCCGGCAGGAGTTTCCAAAAAAAAAAAAAAAAAAAAAAAAAAAAGGCTTACGACCGCCCGTAGATTTACGCAATTCAGTCGGCAATCTGATTGGTCAGATTTTTGCAATTGTGAAATTGCAGTAGGCATGTATGTAAGTGATCTAGTGTTACGTATGGATTCAGAGGCGAGCGCTGCGTTGTCCGAAGAGAGGTTGTAGAATGGCTATTCACTCCCCTTCTGGGCCTCCTGGTATTAATTCTCTTATGTTTGATGTGGGTAGACGCAACTCTCACTGACCGAAGCCTCCCACCGGTCGTGACTTGACCTCTTGCTTGACCTTGTACTGCGCTGCGTCGATCAACACCTGTGCCAGGATTCTTCACAGTCCAGAGTCGACTCGGACAACAATCCATCCATAGGTGCAAACGATAATGATCTACTTGCTAATTCTCCTGCTTTCCCTTGTTCAATACGGAAGAACCCAGCAAACTCTCTTTCCTGCGGCGATCCCACTTGCAGTTCGCTCACCATACCTCAGTTGTTGGCAATTCACTACCAACGGGACGACCATAGGAAGTCTATGGCCAACGACCTCTGCTCATCAACCCAACCCTAACCAAGATCCGAGTCTCGATGCAAGTCATCCCCTTCGCTTGGCGTAACACGTAAATTTATGTCATTTAAGAGCCTTAACACGGTCGTCCTCGTCCGTGTGGACAATATAACCTACTTGTTTCTGGGGTTCGCAAACACAATAAACGCAACTGTGAATCTCACCAGCACAGTAATTTCGCCTACCCAGACCAAGCTCACCGCGGAAGCCGGGCCCATGCAGGTTAACCTTACCTTCCTGAACCCGATCGAGGTTCGAACTTGGGTCACCTGTCGTCGCTTTTACCATTTACCTACACTTTCGTTATAGCCTGGAGATTGGGTCAAGCAATCAATCCCATTCTCATATCTGTCATTGACTGCGAAATCTCTGGACGGCGCAGCTCATGCCGTCCAAATGTATTCGTACCCTGGCCCAGGTTTGTGAAGATGTTTGTCGTTGCTCCAACTCCATTGTGTCTCAAAGTCGTTGCAGAATGGATGTCAGCGGACCGAAACCAGGTGATCGTATGGACTACGACAACAAATAGCGATGTCGTCTACCATTCGGTCAGACTCCAAAATCCAGCCGTGTTCAACGAAATTGCCACTCAGCAGGAATGGGGCACATTACACTATGCCATGAAAAGCGTGCGTGGTAATGGTGCGATCTACATTTCGCCACTCATAGTTGATGGTCTAGGGTGGTAAAATCACATATAATACCGCTGGTGTTACGGATGCCCTCGAATTATTCCAGCTTCAAGGGGTGTTAGACAACCATACGGATGTAAACTTTCGTCCCATTAACGATAGCTGGCCAGTCTTTGGCATATCGCGTGACCTCGGGACCATCCAAGCGACACTGGACCCCGTCGTCTGGACCATCGGATTCATCACGGACCCTGTCATCAATTACACAGACCTATCTGGAGTCCCTCAGCAACGTAGCTTATTCTACAAGACCCAATATCCTGCCAGTGATGACACGTCCTTAGTTAGTATCCACATTCATCATTGAATAATGAGTGTGTCTTATACCGTAACAAAGATCGTTGACTTCCTCAATGATTTCGCCAACGCCTCTTCACGAGCTCAGCAACTGGATCAGAAGATACTTCAGGACACTGCTGCTGTTTCGGGACTGCTCGGAGATTTGGTGTCCCTTGCGACAGCACAAGTATACGGCAGCACTCATCTGACAATCGGGGCTGACGCAGCCGGGTAATTTCAACAAGTCGGATGTGATGGCGTTCATGAAGAATATCGGTGGATCAGAGAGAAAGTGAGTTAACTCTACACGTCGTGAAAGAAAGATCCTGACCTCATCAAGCCGGGTTAACGCCGTCGAGACTCTGTATTCTGCGTTCCCGGCATTCATGTACATTGACCCTGAACTTGGTGGACTCTTTCTTGAGCCACTGTTTCGGCTTCAAGCGTCCCCCAACTACACAAGCCCGTACGCTGCTACAGATCTAGGTACGTCCCAGAACCGGAGAAATTCGAAATACTGATTATTAGGAATGTAAGGAACGGAGTACCCCAATGTCACAGTCGGCAACCCTGACCACGACCAAGGAGTAGAGCGTTTGTATCTCTCTTGCAGGTTTTGTGTACTATCACTGATATGTTCTTCGTTCCTCATACAGAGTCTGGGAATATGTTGATTATGACTTATGCCTACGCTCGTGCAAGTGGAGATGGTAGCTTGATAAGCAGATACGTACGTACGAACCCCTATCGGGTATTTGTGAAACTTATGAAACTTGATAGTATTCTCTGCTGACTTCCTGGGCTGATTACCTGTCCAACTCGACACTGTTAATCCATAATCAGTGCGTTTTCTACTCGGCAATTCTGATTGCCAACAGCTTGAACGACACCGACACAGGTCCTCTGCGGACGAACTGTCAACTAACAATCAAACTACCTTGCAATCAAGGGTATCATCGCCATCAAAGCTATGTCGATAATGAGCTCAATTGTCAAGCAGGCTGCCGATGTTGACAAGTATTCTGTTCGTGTAGAGATTTTTTTTAGTGCTGTGTGGCGAAGTTGACGGGCCAACAGAGTGCGGCAGCCAGCCTTTATACTCAATGGAAGAGCCTTGCACTGGCAAGCGATCAACACCTACTTGCGACATATGGACAAGCGGACTCGTGGACCTTGGGTTATAATCTATTTGCCGATGTGTGGTTAGGCACTGGCGTCATCGAGTCTTCCGTCAGTTTTTGCTAATTTCTGCCTTATCTTGACGCTCATTGTTTTTAGGTCTATAGCAGTCAAAGTAGTTTCGTCGATAACCTTACATTGACTTCGACCTTTAGCACTTTCGGCGTGCCAGTCGATAGCCTCGGCTTGGACTCAAGCGTCGCCGTATCCAGTAGGTAGAGTCACGCTTTGAAAATCGTCTCAGCTAATGTGGTTTTAGGCTGGAACTTGTTTGTGGCTGCTATGACCCCGAATCAGGACTTACGCACGGTTTCTTATATCGAGGGTTCACAACCGAGCGTCTTATAACGCGAGCGCAGGCGTTTTCCCGCTCAACTACGACAGTACGTCTGGAACAGCCATCCTGGGAAGGGCCAGGTGAGCCCCCTCACGATTCCCATTCGTTCGGCTCTAACCCATATTCCTACTTCGCTTTCTAGTCCCGCGCAGGGTGCAATGTATGCACCATTAGCTCTCAAGTTTGTCTATAGCAAGCGCCTTGCTTCAATGCTAGACTAAATATTTCTCAGGGCTCCCGTCGTCCAAATAACGACTAACTTTACGACGACCGGAACGTCATCAAAATCACACACCGGCGCGGTTGCCGCGGGTGTCACAGGTGGAGTTGCGGCATTGCTAGCGATTGGGGCTATCGCCTCGGTAGTATGGCGTCGGCGGAGTCGACGGAGACAAAGTCACAGACGCGAATCTGCTGGGGATGCATCTTTAGGAGGCGTTACAAGCCCGAGCCCGCAAATCACAGTGACGCCATTCAGCCTAATGGGGCAAACACCTACCGGGGCGGCACCATTGGACGCAGGATCTCAGACGGAACAGCAGGTTGATGGACCTTCTCCCACAGAGGGCTCACCGCTCCTATTGCCACGTGTATTGCCTGTCCCTGTCGGCTTGTCCAGCAAGGAGCTTTGCGCGGCTGCGCTCGCGTTCCCCACCCACCGACGGACCCTCACCCAATCTCTCCCAAGTTATCATTACCCACAGGGGTGCGGCTACGCCACCATCCTTGGGCGAAGATCAGGGACTTCACTGGCAGTCAGAAGTCGCTTCTTTGAGGGGTGAGATGCAGCAAACTTCGCACAGAGATATTTGAGGCGCCGCCGAGTTATACCAGTGAGGTCAGGCCCTCTTAGACTTGGTTCAAGTTCGAACTATTTATGCTTGTGTTACGTCTCCACACGCGTTCCCATCGTTCTGCCTCGTCGATACCAAAGTATAGTACGGTATTGTTAAAAATGTATTTTTTCCTTTCCACGACATTGGGGTCTCACGCTCAAACAAGAACTGCTGACCGGACTACATTCTAGTACTGACAGGTAAGATGTCGATTTCCATTGGCATGTCACTTGCGAGTGCGGTGACACAGGAACGTGATGGCCCGAACATCCACATATGAATGCGTGCTGTTTCCCGTGGCTCGTACCGTGACCGCCATACAACCAAATGACACCCCAATCGACCTCCTCAGCGCCCGTGAAGGGGTAGAAAGGCTCTTCAAGTTCCTCGAACAATTTCCTGCGGCGCACAAACCTGCCTGCCTGCCTCTTCACGGATAACCCGAGTTGGACCCCTACGGTGACTTGTTTTTTAAAAACCGGTGAGGTTACGTGGTTGCCAGGTGAAAGAACTTCTTTCCTTTCATTTGGCGCACACCCGTATGCAAATGATATTCTTTTCTCAAAAAGAGAACCGCCGCCGCTGTGACGACGGGAAGCGCCTCTGCATGGAGTAGTATGATGCGATCTACCATATATTATTAGCCGCTTTCAAGTCGGACGGCACGCAAGCCATGATCGCATTTTTTCGCAAATATATGAGAGCCTTTCGATTCGAGGGTTCTCAGCCTCCGAGTAATCTGTCGTACCAAAAGAAGACTCTAGGAGCACAGCGGCGAATACTTGCAGTATCCTGTCAAAGGAATCGTTGGGACGGAGATCATTGAGGGAGGACGTGAGGGGACGATGATATATATTGCGAATATCAAACTGCACAGGGACTTGGGTATATACGCAAACAAAGTTGCTTTAGGGACTCGCGCCAGTCAAGGCGCCAGTCAAACCAATTACGCAGGGAGAGCGAACCCGATCCGCTTATTTCCCACGTCGAATTCCGTGTATACGTTCTCTAGGAAGACGTCGCCAAGAATCCAGAAACCTATCGCTGATCAGACGCAGATATACGATGAAACATAGTGCTTACCCAACTCGTCGTTTGCTACGATACCCCCTACGCAGGCATTTGAGTCATTCGAGTAGGTACCAAAATTAAAGGTTTGAGGCTGAAGCGTGAAGCTGCCAGCACCAAACTGGAACGAGATTTCCGAATTGAATGAGCAGGGAACTGGTAAAAAGAAAATCAATTGATCTCTCTGGAACCTAAACAAAACCGTCCTATTTCAGTACCGCTGTAGTATCCGCCATTGATGAGATAAGAGCCGGGGATCTGATCGTAAAAAGCCTGCACAGTTTTGTTGTCGCCGAGGATCATGGCAGTGCCACTGTCGATGATCGTATTAGTCGTGCCGGCGATTTTCCGCCCGCCGAGAGATATCCCATCAATATTGGTCTGCCAGTAGCCCTGAAGCGTGGGGTCATTAACAACGGATCGAAGGACCTCTTTCCATAGCCGCACCTCCTGGGTGACAGGTACATAAGTGAAGTTGCCCTTGTAAAGTTGGTCGTTAGTTCCACCAATGTACAATTCTGAGGGGCAGAGACCAAATGAATCGGTGGGTAAAACACCCTGTGCGACAAGGCTATGGAAGAGAGGTATAGCACCGTAACCCGAGAGGCTCGGGAATCCCAGACCGAGAAGACCGTCTGGAAGCCATCCGGGGTACGTAAAGCCATCCGCGTAACTAGTAGCTCCACCGAATGTCTGGTTCTTGGCCTGAAGAAGGAACAGGTTAATGACCCGGAAACGTGGGCGAACCGAATAAGCCGACCGTATATCCACCAATAGAGACATCATCTGCGTATACCGTGCCACGGACCGCAGCACCGTCACCGTATTGGAGGACAAACGGCGCCTCGATATCATATGCAGTGGAGCTCTCCGAGGTATCATATAGTATATGTCCATTGCAAGAACTATCGCAAGTAGAGCTGGGAAGAAACAGGTCACTGCTCCCCGTATCGAAGTTCACTGTGCATTGTCGAGTTCGCTCTAAATGGTACGACGTAAGGAGCTACAACCCACCCGTGAAAGTCTTGGCGGGAGTGCCGACTGATATTGAGCCATACCAGTACGGTTCGACAATTGTTTCGTGTCCAGTGCTACGCTTCTCAGACCGTTTCACTAGGGGAGCAGAGGGGTGGCGGGTGCCAGTGTTCTGCTGGTAGGCCTGGAACCCGTGATGGTATTTTCTAGATACAGATTGATTATGATTTGCTCTATGGAAATGGTTTAAGGGATACAAACGTGATGCTGTGACGGACGCCACGCTGAAGCTTGGCGATATCAACAAAACCGTTGACATCGTGTAGTCGCATGCGCTTTGAAATAGGTATAGCAAATCCAGAACGTGGTGACCGCGGTGCTGCCTCGACGAAAAAGGAGAGGGCGGCGATAATGAGCATGGTGGAGAGGTACATCCTGTCAGTGGAGAATATGGCTGGGGGCCCGGGTTCAGAATGGCTGGGGTGGATGAGCTACGACGATGGACATTTATACGGAATAGCCAACATACTCTGTTTGCGCTGTCGCGAAGTCAAGGTCAGGCCGCGGTCACAGGTTGCCGCGGAATGTACGTGGGGTTTCCAATATGGTACCGTCGCCAGGGAAGGCAAACATCTATTCTAAGAGCCCGTCCGGTGCGCGATTTGTCGCGCCCGGGCATCAGCCAAAAAAAAAGTTTTGTTGGTCTCGGCGTGACCGTTCGGTGCAGTTGGTTGCACCTGACCACGGCCGATGTTGCGCCCGACCGCCCTGCCAAAAAAAAAAAAACGGGTATGGACTCGTTGTCGGGGTCGACTGGCTTTGACTTACCATCTATTATATTATAAAATCGTGCTTATGTCATCACTAAACACACGTTCAACTTGTCCAAAGAGCATAGGATATGGGGTGTAAAGTGGCACATGCAATCTTGCAGGCCTCCGCGTGGCGCGAAATCTTGTGAGTATGTCTGAGGTGGTTGCAGATGTGTCCTGTCCAGTCTCTAAGGCCGCGCGCGAGTACGGCAAGGTCGGGAACGCAACCAGTGGGCTACACAGAGTGCAGCCTGGAACAAGTGTCGAGGGTGGTCATGCACACTTCTGCAACACTCGAAAATTCGCAAGGGTTGCCTTCGTGGTTAGGAAAACGTCGTGTTCAAGCCGCTAAGGCCGCGTACGAGTGCAGCATGTTGAGGGAATGCAATGGAGGTCTCTGAGGTCACTGACCTCACCTTGACCCAAATACATAAAATCTATTTGCCTGTCGCGACCGAGTATTTACGTTCGGCGGTCCGACTATTTTTATTGCCGGAGCTGACCGATTTCTCCCACTCGTCAGACTGACGTCGCGAGCCGCCATTTCCGAGGAGCAATTTTGCACCGGACGGGCTCTTAAAATATTGCGTTGCGACGTAACTACAGTCCACAGAAACGTGGACAGGACAGGGAGCGGCTAGAACACGTCCCCGCCGGGCCCTTACCTGAACCAGAGCGGAGAAACACCTTTGAGGCGCGAAGGTCTTATCATTTGATGTACTGGGATTATTCCGATATTCTAATTCACTTTTCGTACATGAGGATTAGTAGACTCTTTGGGCTTCCCCGGGGAATGATGCCACGGTACCGAGGGCAGCACCCGCCGCGGCGATGCGAGCAAACAGTTCGTTCAAAGAATCAAAGGCCTAGGCAACAGGCAACACACCCCATGGTCAGGTCAGCGCCATATACGAGAACGAGGGATCCACACCAATGGGCATCGGAGGTGCCGAGGTGGGCCACATGAGCCAGCGGGCCACATCCGCAGTCACCTACTTCAACGGCGGGAAGGTTACATGTTCGGGGGTTGGGTCGACGCGGTCCCTGTGCAGTGTTCTCTGGAGGCGATGATGGATTCCAAGGCGCTCCTGGCGCAGACGCTACTCATCAAGCACAAGTGAGCCGGGGGTAGCAACCAGGTATATGATGAGGTCGGAATACTATCACAGTCTAGTCACGGTCATCATCACCAGTTAGCTATGAACCGGGAGCCTCGGAGTTGTCCGGGAGTTGCTTGGTGAGCATCACGTGACCCCTTGACCCGGGCCGCAAATCACTCACTGGCAGACTAACTTACTGGCAGTCGCTGCATCATGTTATGATCATGATTGATTGATTGTAGTAAGTGGAGTCCATGCCAAGCCCTTCGCACCAGTAAGACATCAGACGCCCTTGGTCGAGTCCGGGACGGATCCTTCATCGAGTCATCCGCAACTGTCGATACGTTGATGCCGTACCCTCCCAAACCCCTGTATACTCAGCTGTATACTCATGCCGGCATTTCTTCAAGTTGGATCATTCGGCTTGAAGTGCCCGCCACGCCACCGCCAATACAGTAACTTAGGCACTGATGTATCATCGTCAGGTACACAGGCTTTCGTCATCGTCACGCTTGGTTCGTTTCCCTCACAGTCAAACTTGAAGAAGCAGCGGTAATTGGTTCACGGGCTGCCGACAGTTGGGCGGTAATGCGCCTAACCCTCATATAAGACTTTTTTTGTCGTTATAGCACAGCGTGGGAATCATCACCTTTCTCCCTCCCTTATAGTCATGCAGTCGAGAGTGTCTTCGAGTCTCGCTGTGCTCACGTCCCTTTTTCTCCTCTCCACCGGTGACCTGGTGGTTGCCCAGATCAGTGCCCCGAACTGCACCTCGTCATTGTTGCAATGGGTATAGCTTTATAGCCTACTTTTATGTGGGCTGCTTCACGATCGACACCCAGTCATTCAACTCTATTGGCCAAAATTCATGTAGTGTCGCAGCGTACTTGCTGGGAACATGTGATGGGGGCGGTAATGTCAAAATCCTACGTGCACTGCCTGTGTCCTCACCGTCGGCAGATTTCACCTTATATCCAATACTGGATCCTTCGTTCTCGTATTTGGGTCCTCCTGAAGAACAAGGCGCAAACCTGTGCTTCTGCAATACCGTGACATTTAATCTTCTCAGTGCCTGCAGTGTGTGCCAAGGAGGGGACCTGAGAACGTATGTCATTCCATTGCGCTGCAATTTGCCGAAATTACCCCCAACATAACTTAGTTGGTCGGATTATTCGCATAACTGCACAAAAACCATGGACCCCTCTGCGTGAGTCGACCATCGCAGCAGATTGGCTTATCCCCTGAGCGGCGGATTTCTGCACGCAGGTTCCCAAACCCTGTACCCCCAGAAACACGTGTTCCGCAGTGGGCCCTCCGGGATGTCACGGTTCGCTCCCTGCTGGCGTCTAAAAAAACCCGACTTAACCTGTGTCACCTCCCCTCAGCTTGTGAACCTCTGGAATGCCACCACGGCGTTCAATATTGGCGGTAGGCCTTTATTCCCTTACGATTTCCGTCTGACCGACCGTCTCTCCTCAGACACTCCCGAGATCCCTCCAGGGGTACTCATCGGCACGTCTTCCTCGTCGAGTGTTAGCCCTACCTCCAGCACCTCTTCATCTGCCTCTGCACCCACCTCGCCCGTATCAACCTCTTCTGGAAGTGGGTCGAACGTGGCTGCCATCGCAGGCGGCGTCGCCGGTGGCGTCGTGGTCATAGCTGCCATCGCCGGCCTCTTGTTCGTTTTCCGGCGAAAGCAACAGCGCGCGCAGGCGCCGTCTGCCGCGTTCTTGGGTAACGACATATCACCTCCGCCATCGGCATCATCAATGAGCAAAGTTACTCCCGCGACATCGTACGGCCACACACAGGGGTCGCGGATGACGTTATATGTATGTTGTCCACCCCTCCCTAGCGTCTTGTGTTCTGTGCGCTCATCTCTTGTTTGGCGGTGGTACTGGTTGCGGTGTGAGTAGGACCCGGACAATCCGAGCACGTACCCCCTGCTGCCAGAACACGTACCGACCTCCACATCGAACGTGAACGTTCCCGCCGTCGGATCGTACAACGGGTACTTGAACGGGAACAATCCCATCAACTTGCAGCCTTTGCGCCCGCAGGGCTACCATGGCCTGCCTACTGTCTGATAGGCGTTCCCCATCCACTTTGTGCTCTGACGGGAGAGTATCGCTGTCACCCCCCAGAAACTATCTATTTTTTGGACTTTGTGATCACTAGTGAAATGAGATCAGGAGAATGTGCTCCCCTGAAGACCGCTTGTGCATGTTGTATACATAGACAAGACGACATCGAGTTGGTAGTTCAATCATTGGCACACGAAGACTTCGCTAGCTATCGTAGTGATAGGGACAGCCTTTTCAGCCACTCACGTACTACTGTACCGGGAGACTGAGATTCTGGCCCACACATGTCGGACTCACGGAAGTTTATCCGACCATATCGTGCATCCAGGGGAAACGCACCATAGACGCCAGCATCAGCAAGACAAAAAGTGACTAGAAGAACTAGATCTAGTTCCACTAGTCCCCTAGTTCTGACTAGGGCCAGGAAGGTCTGGCTAGCACTATGACAATGTCCCTAGATCTAGTCATCCGATTAGCAACCTAGATCATACTAGATCTAGGACAAAATATATAATTTAACTTGTAGTACTTGTCAGATGACATAATATCACATGTATTTGTCATTTGTCACCTATCTTATTTATTTATTTATTTATTATTATTATTATTATTTATTATTAATTATTGCATCTGATCAGTGCATTATAAACAGCACTGCACAGGATTTGAACCAAAGACCATGTCAGCTGACATATTTTCCGAGTTGAACATTAACCACTACACAAACATGTCTTTACTATATACCCTACTATATTTTATTTATGTACCAGGCCCTGCTAGAAAATCTTGTAGAGGTAGAAATCTGAATGCTAGTAGTGTTACTAGTAGAGTCATAAAAAATAGTAGAAATCAATAGAAATTTGAACACTGTTACTAGGTCTACCTAGTACTAGGCTATTCTGCTGGTGTGACTAGATCAACTAGGATGTTGTCTAGAATTCCAACAATAAAACTGGGGGTGCTGGCATGACTAGAATGTAACTAGCACTAGTCTATCTAGTCATACTAGTCACACTAGGCATTTCTAGCTGATTTGATCTTGCTGATGCAGAGTACTCTTGGCAAAATGGGGGCCATGGTAACCTTCCTCTTTACGGTAAGCGTGGGATCATCTAGCTGGGAAAGCACGACGACTTGGCGCCCCACGAGTTGTTACCCTCACACAGTGATTAAATGGTCAAAATAAGTAATTAGCCGCCTTAGATGGTGCGCAGGCCACTGATCGCAAATATGGGTCCATCCTGATCCGCGAGTTCCCGGAATTCGAGGCGTCTGTTGCATCAAGGGAAGACTCCAGGTAACACAGCGAGTACTAGCTATATCGTGCCAAATGAATAGTCACCAGTACGGGGGTCTTTGAGAGAGAGCGTGAGGGGGTGGTAACCGCGAAAATTAAGTTGTACAGGGACTCGGGTATATACGCAACCAAAGTTGCTTTGGGGACTTACGCCAATCGAACCAATTACGCAGGAGTAGCGAACCCGATCCGCTTATTTCCTACGTCGAATTCCGTATACGTTCACTCTTGCGTTCACTAGGAAGACGTCCCCGAGAACCCAGAAACCTACCGCCGACGAGATGTAGAAGCACAACGAAGCATAGTGCTCACCATGACCGTTCGCCACAATACCGCTACGCAAGCGTTTGGGTTATCACAGCAGGTACCAAAATTAAAAGTTCGAGGCTGAAGTGTGAAGCTGCCACTGGCATTACCAAACTGGAACGAGATTTCCGAATCGAATGAGCAGGGAACTGGCAGAGAGAAAATTCAATTCATCTTTCTGTGACCACGTCCTATTTCCGTACTGCTGTAGTATCCGTTTCCAATGAGATAAGAGCCATGGATCTGATCGTAAAAAGGCCTGCACAGTTTTTCTGTCACTGGGGACTCAAGGCGATCATGGCAGCGCCCACTGTCGATGATTGTATCAGTCGTGCCGGTGATTTTTTTCCCGCCGAGATATATGCCGTCAATATTGGTCTGCCAGTAGCCCTGAAGCGTGCGATTATCAACACCGAATGGAGAGACTTCTTTGCACAACCCCACCTCCTTGGTGACAGGTACATAAGTGAAGTCGCCCTTGTAAAGGTTGCTATGGGTCACCAAAGCCTCATATGACCAGAACCTATGCCCCGAAATACAGCAAAATTCGGAGTGACCGACCAAGTGACCGACGCTATGCGGTGTTCTTTTTTTTTTTGGAAAGCGCTCTATTCTCGTACTAAATATTACCTAAAATATCTAGCAACCCGGGAATAGACGTTAGACGAGAGGAAGTTGTAGGTACCAGCCCTGTCTAACACGCTGTATCCGGACCGGGGTCCGGGTAGTGAGGCAAAATACAAATTTGGGTACCTGGTGTTGGGGTAGTGTGGGACTCATTGCGCATCTCCTGCGATGGGCCGGGTCTGACGCGCTATACTACCCACTAAAACCTCACGGTTGTGGATCCAGTCATACGGTGGATCGGAGAATTTTCTTAGCACTTTACCCCAGGTTGCCTCCACGAGCTGGGCGTACTCGTCGCACTTTTTGACTTTAGTCGCAATTATTTTATCCTCCGTTAACCTCTTGTTGATTACGTTTAGCCAACGTGTTTTGATCTCGCGTGGGCTGTGTGTTCTTTCCTGTATCACTCTTTCGCATCTCAAGACCCATATGAGGTGTGCTGCTTCCGACACTAGAATTTGTAGGAGCCTGCTGGCGCCCTTGCCCTCGACCTTATTTTGTCGAGCTCGCTCACTGTTTAGCGGTGCGTTTCTTCGTTGCGCCGGGATCGGCGGGGTATAAGTCAAGCAGCCTACTCCCAGGACCAGGCCCAGGTTTATTGGCGGCCACTTGTCGGGGTCATATGGCCACAGGTCCTTGGCCATTTCCCATATGAGATCGACCGAGTTGGTTCGGCAGTAGAGGAGAATGTGCGTCATCGATTCTGTCATGTCGCAAATGTCACAGTTCCCTCTCTGTTCGTGATTGGGAACTCTGAACCAGACCTCCCCGATCATTTGTGTGCTGTGCGCGGTCTTGTATAGGAACTGTTGAACTCTCAGTCTTATGGTGCGTTTTCTCATACTTTTCCAAATTGTTTCGTCCGTTTCCCATTCTCCCGAGTAGACGCTGAGGGCTTCCCTCGTTAGTTCGAGGTTTCTTAGCGTTGTGGGGCGTGGCGTTGCGGGTTGTTGTAGTCTTATCCCCTTGTAGGCGACGGCTTGGGATAGCGTTTCCAGCTTCGCGCCCTGGATGTCGAATATTGTTGGGATGTCTAGGGAGAGTACGTCTGTGTCCCTTCTTTCCGCCCCTTCTTTCGCTAATTTGTCACTCTCTTCGTTTCCTAGGATGCCGGCGTGGCCTTTTACCCAGCTCAGCCACGTGGGGGCTGTTCGACGTTTAAGTAGGTACGCTGCTCTTTTAAAGAGCTCGGCGTTTTTTATTCCTATCCAGCCATCGTTCTCCCAGTTCTTTAGGTGCTTCGTGAGTCCTTCGATGACGTACTTCGAGTCCGTTTTGATGATAAGAGGGCAGAAGTTCGGGAGTTTTTCCACTGCGGTTATTACCGCTGCTATCTCGCCCACCTGGTTCGACTGGTTTAGGCCGGGTACTCTTATTGAGCAGTTGGCCGGGTGGCCGTGGTCCACCCATACTCCTCCTCCGCATCTCGCGTTCGCCTTGCCGTTATTCATGCACGAGCCATCCGTGTAGACTTCCAGTGTTTGGTTGCCTAGGTTTATCCCTCTAGGTTGTTGGCGCGAGGCCGGCGTAAGTGATAGTTTTTCTGGGTCTGTGAAAGTTCTGAAGCACTCCGCTAGGCTGTTTTTGCATGTTATTGAGGGGTCAAAGAGGATGTCACCGTCCTTGTCTCGTGCATCCTTGTTTTGCGTAATCCTTCTGTGGGTTAGCGATAGGTTATTGTGGACGGTTATTTCGAGGGGGTTATATTTGGGGGCGATCTCGCTCAGTCTGGAGTGAGCTTCTTCTGCGCACGCATGTGGGTTTCTGCAGCCATCCAATCTGTCTCGGACGCACTCTCTACATATGCATGCTGGGGAGGGTATGTGGTCCTGGCTTCGGTTCCGTTCTAGGATTTTGTTTGCTGACTTTATTAGCTCGGCTATCGTCGTTATTTTATGTTTGTTTAGGAGGCACTTTGACGCGACGTTGGTGAGTGGCCTTGGTGGTGCTCCTGGGTGGTACCATGCGGCAAGCATCGATTTGATCGTTGCTGATAGTCTTATGGCGGCAAGGTTCGTGTTGTACTTTTTTGCGATTTTTAGCATTCTCCTAATATCGTCCCCTAGCTTTTCTGCGCGGGGGCCTCTCGACGCGGGTTCCCACTTTTGGAGGAACGAGTTAGTTCTTGCGACTGCCGACGTTCCAGGAGGCGTTGCTGCGCATATTAGGATGTCGGTTACAATCGCCCATGCAGGTCTGCTGGGGGATATGTTAAGGTATGATTTCAGCCATATCAGTTCTATTGCTTCGTTACAGGTGTTTATGTTTAGGAGGTTTAGGCTTCCTTCGTTTAGAGGTTTGTATAGGTGTTCGATTGCAATTCTCGGCGTTATCCCTTCCTCCCAAATGAAGGTTCTGATTATGCCTTGTAGCGCTGTTTCGATATGTTGCGGCATTCCTTGGACTTTCGTTAGGAATTGCGTGTGGCCTCCTACTACGGCTTGTATGATGAGTCGTTTACTGTGCAACGTTGGGTGCGTTTTACTCCATAGTTCTAGTTTTTTCCTTACTTTGTCGATTATTATTTCCCATGGGGTTAGGTGTCACGATCTCGTGCCATGCAGATACTTTCTGTCTTGCTTCCCATTTTCTCACTTTCTGACTCACTTCCTGACTTGTTCTTGCCATGTTCACGATTCCAATCAGCTTATCTGATCTTTCTGGATTGTTCTGTGACTTGCCCTTGACCCTGACGCGTAGTAGTTGTTGTGCTGGCACTTCTTGCCAGCAAGTCATTCTGCTGGCATACAGCTTATGAAAGCCTCTGCCTTGTAGTATATAAGTCTGCTGTAGTTCACCCTGTATTCTCCATTCTAGTCTCTTCATAATATAGCCCACTTTCCTGTCCTCTCCTCTGCTGTGTCAGAGCCACCGCTTCCACGCTTAGTCAGCGATCCGGCCCGATTGGCCCGCCCCGACAGAGTCCCTTGGACTGTAAACGCAGACGATCCGGGTGATCGTAAAATTAGGTCTTTAGCGTTGTTTCCGACCCACGCGCCTAGGGATCTCACTGCTTCACCATCTTTAGCTATTCGGATCTTATCGTCCAGGGGATTCCTGTCTCCTTGGTTTATTTTCCGTGTTGTTATTACGGTATTCCTGTGTTCTGCTGTCCCTATCGGGATGATTTCTGTCTTTTCTATGTTGAATTTCGCTCCTGAAATTTCGCACCAGTTGTCAAGTACTCTTTCCACCGTGTCGAAACTATCCCGGTTGCTTAGGTATAGTATCGCGTCGTCCGCGAACAGGTTTACAATTAGTTTGTCTTTCAGTCCGGGGATAACCAGACCTTTTAGTTCTTCCTCGTTTCTCAGTTTGCACGCGAGGGGTTCTATGGCTAGGTCAAAAAGTAGGCATGAGAGTGGGTCTCCTTGGCGGACGCCTCTCGTTACTTTGAACGGGTCACTTAGGTGGCCGTTTATTGCGACCTTAGTGAACGCGTCGTTATAGAGTGCTTTCGCCGTTCGAATGAAGTGTTGAGGGAGGTTGAACGATTCTAGGGTGGCCCATAGGTAGTCGTGACGGATCTTGTCGTAGGCTTTTTCTTGGTCTAGTGCTATAATTACCCCGTCTACTTCCATGACTTCGGCATAGTTTATTATTGTGGATGTGAGTCTTATGTGGTCGGCGATCGACCTTTTCGGGATGAATCCGGCTTGGTCTGGGTGGATTAGCTGGTGTATTGGATCTACTAGTTGTAGCGCTAAGGTTTTAGTGAATAACTTATAGTCTGTATTCAGAAGCGTGATTGGTCTATAGTTGCTTATGTCTGTCGGGTCCTTCTTCTTGTACAGCGGGCACATCCATCCATAGGCAAATTCCGTGCGGCTGTCTATTCCGGCAGTTTGGATGTCCGAGAACACTCTGGTCATTGCGGATACCACGTCGAAACCTTTCGTTCCGTCTTTCTCCGCTTTCGCGAATAGGGCCGCTAGGCATTTCCACAGTTCGTACGGGCATCCATCCAGGCCGGTCGCTGTGCCGTTCTTTGCTAAGTTTAACGCGCGGTACACTTGTTCTTCTGATAGGTCCCATTCCGTGCTCTCTTTCCCTTGCTCTGAGAGCTTCTGGTGTTCCGGGATTTCGGAGAGGGTGGCGTCTAGCTTTTGTTGGTACTCCGGTGCGTTCTCGTCTACCCCTCGGTCCTTCGATTGCATTCCTTGGTGGTATGATTTAGCCATTTGTGCCATTCTCTTTGAGTCTCTTTCGTATGCTGTCGCGTCGGTGTTCGGGGGTTTCAGTCTATAGATAAGGTCTCTTGGTTTTTTGTTTTTGTTGATCGCTGACCATATCCCCCCTAGTCTCTCCCCGTGATGCGCCAGGGCCGCTCTCATCTCGTCCCTACTGTCTCTTTCCTGGATGCGTTCTAGGTGTGCAAGTTCGCTTGCTAGGAAGGCTTCGTTTGTGCGAATGGTATCACTGTCGTCTAGTTCGGGGTTGTTCGACAGTTCCTTCAGGTCTTTTTCTATCGCTTTCATTTGGCTCGTGAGTTTTGCCCATGACATTTGGTTATGCGCCGTTGCTAACTTTTTAATGTCGTTTTTAAACGCGTACCACAGGGATTGGGGGTTTACCGCTCCTCGGTCTTCTGGGTTCCTTTGTAGCTCGTCTAGGTCTTTTATTAGATCAATTCCCCTGTTGACGATTTTCATGAGAAGTTTCTTGTCCTCAAGGGAGGATAGTTGCCACATCCATCTCCCTTTCCCTAGCGCCGGGGTTTCTGTCGGGGCGTACTTTGTCGACACTAGCCAGTGGTCGGTCGGTACTGAGGTGTGCATCATTTTCCATTCGAATGTCAGTTTAGCAGCGTCGGCTGATGTGTATATTCTATCCAGGCGGGACTTCCTATGTGTTCCGTTGTTCACAGCACGGTATGTGAAGGCGCGTTCGTTCGGGTTGTTGTGTCTCCAGGTGTCTTGGAGGTTTAGGCACTGACGGAGGTTCCTTAGTGCCTCAATGGTGTTTATGTCGTCGTGGTGAGGCGGGGATCTATCGATTGGGTCTTCCGTCAGGTTGAAGTCTCCCAGCAAGAAGTCCGGCTTTCTTAACCCCTTGGAGCGTCTTTTCTCGTCTACCTGTTCCCAGAATTGTTGGTGGTCCGTCTTGTTATTTGGTGCGTATACGTTTATTATGACCACCTCTCCGTTTTCGTTCCATTTCACACCTAACGCTAGTGCTCTCCCCTCTATTAGCTCGTAGATTTTTAGTTCCCTTGGCGTGATTAGCGCTTTGTTAATTACGAAGGCCACTCCCGCGGAGGCTCGTGGGTTCGTCGGCAGGTGTGAGTTGATCACCTGGAGCCTTTTCCCGAAGCACGTGTGGATGTTCTCGAGGAGGTCATTGTCTAGGTGCGTCTCTTGTAGTGCCAAAATCGCGATTTTGTTTTTATTCATTGTTTTGTATACCGACGACCATTTCTCAATTCCGTTCATATTATTAGCCGGTGCAGCAAATCCGTTTATATTTAGTGACGCAATTGTGATACTCGCTCTCAGTTTCTGGTTCTTAGGTGCGTGGTTCGTTGCGACAGCCCCTGGTGGTGGGGGGTACGTGTGGGTACCTAGTGGCGCGCCATAGGCACGAGGCACGCGTTTTTTCCTCTGGCGAGGAGGGAGGGAGATCGCCTGGGCGTGGGGGCGGCAGGGGGGGCTGGGGTGCGACATGTGACTTGGGGACTTTTCTCTGATGGCTTGCATGTTATATACGTTTGGGTTTGGATTGTTGGTCATCCTAATTTTATTTAACGTGGTATAGCAGAGTCTGGTTCCATTTTGGAGCCGTGAGTAACATCAGTCTAAGTAGTCTAGTTCCATTTTGGAGCCGTATAGTAAGGGTGGTTTATTATGTAACGCCGCCACTGGCGTGAGTCCGACTTGGATCGTGAGAGGGCGTTAACGACTTAGCGAGTTTCGGTGACTGATAGTCACGTGACACGAATACACGGCCTCGAGATGCACGTGATCGTAAGGAGCACTAGGGCGAGTTCCACTAGGCGTATGTTGATGACGACTTGCTCTACCAGAGACAAGCGAACGAGATAGCAGACACACAAGAGGGGAAATAGAAGCGGAAACGTGATGGCTATTGAAGAAGACCAGAATGGGGACTTCTGGTCTTCGATGCGTGCTACTTATACATGTTACGAGGCAGCTTTAAAGCTCCTCCCGAACCGAGACGACTAGTAGCGTAAGTAGCTCGAACCCTACTACGACTACTACTAGGAATGAGTCAGAGCATCACCACAAACATGTGATACTCCGGCTGACTGATACGAAGTCCGTGACTAATTACTACTTACTAAGGGAGTCACCACCGTACAGTAAGCGTCCACAAGCCCGATCGTGACATCACCCCCTTTTCAGCTGCGACGCCCACGGCGCCGAGTGGGTCCTATGCCACCCATCCACCCCTCCTGTACTTCGGTCAGCCTATCCCACGTATTGGCCATCTCCAGCCGGAACTTGCTCCGGGCGATCTCCCCCTGTACCCCACCGAGCGCCTGAGCGAGGGCGTGCAGGCGCTGCTCCATGCGCTCACCCTCCCGCTTGTAGGCTCTGTAGCGGGTCAGCTCCGCCTTCAAACTCACGTCCTTGAGTTCGTTGACGGCGCGGTCGACCCGGTGTTGATTGCTATGTCCGCCAATGAAGGCGTACATATCTTCGGGGGCGTAGTGGGGTTTGCCGACCTCGCGGACTTGGGGTTCGGCGTATAGCGGGCGGGTGTACACCTTCTCGCTGTCGGCCACGAGCCCGAGGACCTGGGGGTCCGGACTCATGATGACCTGGATGTAGGTCGCTTGCTGGGTGACCCCCTGCGCGTCGGTGATGGGGAAGTGGACGAAGTCCTCTCCCCGGTTGTGTTTGTATCCGTGGGGGGCGTGGTGCGTGTGACCGCCTAGGAACCGCAGGCGGACGGCGGGGTGCGGCGCGTCTTCGACGTCGACGCGTACATCGCCGCGGAACAGCGGGCGCCCCATGGTGTCGCAGGCGAATGGGGTCTCGCGGGGGTCGTCAGAGTCGGTGGCGGTGATCATGAATGGCTGCTCAGCTGGGTAGTACTCTCCTGAGCGATCCCTCTACGGCCTCGTACACCGCTCTTTCAGCATCTCGGTGAACCACCGGCGCCTCCAGAGGGTCCTCGTTCTCCTTATCGCTGCCGCCCTCAACTGCGCCGTCTCCCACTCCTTCGCTTCCGGTCGCCACGGACGCTCCTTCATCCACTCTTGCCATCGGAGTGTCGCCGAGGTCTTCGGCCTTGTACTCCCTAATTCTGACTGGGAGAGGTCGAGGTGCGGCAGGCGCACGGCCTGGGAGAGCTGCACGAAGCCGATGCACTTCGGCCTCCGTGTACGGCGCGGCGTTGAGACGCTGCCCTCGCTCGTCGAGCAACCAGTAGGTGGGTGGCTCGTCGGGGTTGTCGATGTCTTCGACGGCGGCGATGTTGGCGAGGGCGGAGCGCAGCTCTTGATGGGTGAGGTTGTCGATGCGTGGGGGAGCGAGAGAGGAGGTAGAGGTGGTAGCGGGAAGAGACATTGTTGTGAGAGTGTGGAATCCAGTGTGAAGGGATGGGGGAAACTTAGCGTCGTTACTGCTGCTTTTAACCCGGTGAAGGTTGCTTTCGAACTCCGCCACGGCTTCGTCCGCGAACACGTCATCCTTATCGACCCACTGATTGTCCGAGTCGGAGTACCCCTTCCATTTCACGAGGTACTGAAGTTTCCTGCTTCTGCCGAACCGCCGAGAGTCTAGAATTCGTTCGACCTCGTATTCTTCTTCTCCGTCCACAAGGTCGGGTGGCGGTTGGGTGAAGTTTTTCCCATGCATCGGCGTCTCGCGATAAGGCGTGAGTAAATCAATGTGAAACACGGGGTGAATACTCCACTGCGTGGGAAGCGCTAGCTTGTAATTGACAGGTGACAGTACTTGGGTTACGCGAAAGGGTCCGTGCCGACGCGCGGCTAGTTTGGCTGTGGGTTGATTGGTGCGGAGGTGACGTCCTTCTAGCCAGACTTGATCCCCTTCCTGATATTTCGGCGTGGTTCGGTGTTTGATCCAGAGTGTTTGGGCCTTTTTGATCAGTTCCTGGGCGTTCTTCCTGGCTTCTCGGAATTGCTGCAGTCGCGTGAGTACCTGAGGGATAGGGGATGGCTTATCGATCCAATCAGCGCGCGGGTCGTATCCCATCATGAGTGCGAAAGGGGATGTTTTGGTCGCCTCATGTGGCCAGCTGTTATGCGCGAACTCTGCCATTGGAAGGAAATGCGCCCAGTTATCTTGCCGCTCGTTCGTCCAGAACCTTAGATACTGTTCAAGCCACTGATTGGTCCGTTCCGACTGCCCGTCCGTACGTGGGTGGTAGGCGGTTGATATGTTCTGATGGATTCCCAAGATGCGGCACAGCTCCCGGGTGAACTTGGATGCGAATCTGGGATCGCGGTCACTGATAATTTTGGTCGGTAGCCCGAATCTCCGGAACACGTGAGTCACGTATAGTGCCGCGGTCCCTTCGGCCGTGATCTCCTCGACGCAGGGGATGAATATGGACGCTTTGGTGCAGTCATGGTCCGTTATGGTGAGTATGGAATCATAGCCCTGGGATATAGGTAGTTTAGTGATGAAGTCGAGGGCTATGACTTCGAAGGGCTTAGCGTCGGGGATCGGTGTGATGGGTACTAGGGGTGCTTTCGTAGGGCGGTTGTTGACCTTGTGGCGTTGACACTCCGCGCATCCTTGAACATAATCAGTGACGTGCTTCAACATGTGAGGCCACCAGTAATGTCGTTCAATAATGCGGGCCGTTCGCTTGATGCCTGGGTGTCCGTATATGGGAGGGTCGTGGTGGTTTCGGACGATGGCGCGGATGTCATCTGGTTCGCCAGTGATTACCCTCGCTCCTTGTCGATACCAGACGCCGTTGATCTTCTTGAGTTTATGAGCGTCGACCCATGGTTTGATCTTACTTTCGTCTTGTTGGTGGTTTTCCTCGGTTTGGGTAGTCATCTGTCGTGCTTTGATTCGTCGTACGGCGAACACCTTTCCGGGGAGGACCACTACTCCTTCGTTGTCCCGATCTCCCTGATCGTAGTCGGGTCTTCGGGATAGCGCGTCTGCTCTTCCGTTGTTTACACCCTTTATGTGGTGAATCTCGAAGTCGTACTCCATCAACTCGAGTACTTCCCTTGCGACTCGGCGGCTTATCTTCTGCGGCGACTTCCAGTGTGTAAGGTTGAGGTGGTCGGAGAAAATCTTAATCTTGTGGGGGGAGCCGGCTAGGTAGGGCCGCCAGTGTCTCAGTGCTTTTACGATCGCTAGCAGTTCGAGGTCGTATATGTCGTAGTTGCGCTCAGCTTCGTTGAGCGTGGCCGAGTAGTATCCTATCGGGTGCCTCTTGCCATCAGCTTTCTTTTGCAACAGTACGGCTCCCACCGCGTAACCCGACGCATCGACCTCTAATTCGAATTGGTCGGTGAGCGTGGGGTGTGCTAGCACCGGTTCGGAGGTTACGAGGTCTTTGAGAGTTTGGAAGGCCTTTTCTTCGTCGGTTCCCCAGGTCCAGTCCGCGTCTTTGCGAGTGAGGCGGTTTAATGCTCGGGCGTGTGTTGCGAAGCCGCGGATGAAGAGGCGGTAAAAATTACAGAAGCCGAGGAAGGAGCGTACGTCGCGTACCTTCGTAGGGCGGGGCCAGTCGCGTATGCCCGAAATTTTTACCGGGTCCATGCGAGTCACCCCCTTTTCAAGGATGACCCCCAGGTAATCCATCCGCGGTTGGTGGAAAAGGCACTTTTCCGGTTTGAAGTAGAGGTCATGGTCTAGCGCGATTTGGAGAATGTCGCACACCGCGTTAATGTGTGCCTGTAGACCCGCGTCTTCGTGAGTGGCGATACCGATGTCGTCCATGTAGACTCGGATAATGGTGCCCAGTCGTTCGTGTTTAAGGATGACGGGTGCGCAGATCTCATTCATCATGGCTTGGAAGGTCGCCGGTGAGTTTGTTAAGCCGAAGTACATTACCAACGGCTCGTAGAGTCCGTATTTTGTTTTGAACGCGGCTTTCGGTTCGTCTCCCTCTTTGACTCGTATGTTGTTATAACCCCAGCGAACGTCGAGTTTAGTGTAAATGTGACCGTTGCCAAGGTCGTTGATGAGTTCGGCCATGAGCGGCAGGGGGTATTGATTGCGAATGGTGCAGGCGTTGATCTTTCGGTAGTCTTGGACGGGGCGTAGTTTGCCGTCTTTCTTTTGATGAAGAAGAATGATGACGCGTAAGGCGATTTCGATGGTCGGATATATCCCATCTTCTAGCTGTTCTTCGAGCCACGTCTTGAGTTGGCCGTCTTCTTCCTGTGACATGGGGTATACCTTACAGTCGATACTTGCCGGTGTGCCCGGTTTAAAGTCTATTGCATGATCCCATGGCCTTGATGGGGGGAATCGGTGCGAGGCTTCTTCGTTGAAGATTTTAGCGAAGCGTTGATATGGTTCGGGAATTGCGGCCACTTTTATGTCTTGTCGAGCAGGCGATGGCCAACTCAGTGGCGGTTGTTCGGATTTGGCATGCCTCTTCGAGTTCCGATACTGCTTCCTCGGCTTCTTCTTGGGTCATGGCGGTTGCTAGCACGGTCTGTCGTTCTGAGGGGCGAGTGGATCGAAGAACAATGGGTAGGTTTTCCTCGTGAATTGTGGCATGCTTCCAGCTGATGGTTGGTTCGTAGGTGGATAGCCAGGGGTACCCTAGCACCAAGTCTTCGTCGCCGATGTCGGTGACGAGGAATCGCATGACCCTGTTGATCCCTTTTGTTTCTACGTCGAGATCGATGAAGTGCGTAATAGACCCAGCTTTATTTTCAGTGTTATCAATGTTCCATATTTTCTTTGGGCGATCTAGGGGTTGTAATCCTAGTCCCATACGTTTTGCGAACGCTGGTCTTATGAAGTTGTCGGTGGCTCCCGAATCTACGAGCCCTTTTATGTCGGCCATGGAGTAACTTGTACGAATCGAGACTGGAATTCGAAGCGAACGGAAGCGAGTCATGATTACAGAGTTACAATTAATTGCCCTCACCCAGGCCGTTGGGTTTAGGCGTCCCGAAAACCCTCCTGATTCCATAGATCTTGGAATATGAGGTCTTTTACTTCGTCCGTTGCCCCTCGCACCCCTTCGAGCCACGTTTTGGCCGTATCTTGTGGTGTTGAGGTGCTTGCAGTACGGGCTGTTGACGGTTCCTGACTGTAGTAGTCCGTCTCGGCGCTGCGACTTTGGCTTGTAGGAGGTCTGTACTGCTGCGTTTGTTTTCTGGGTCGTGTGCAGTCTCGTGAGAAGTGACCCGGGTTACTGCAGTTATAGCAAATGACTTCCCGCATGTCGCGTCTCTGTCCGCCTCCTCTGCCCCTTCCTCCTCTTTGGTTTTGGTATTGCCTACTTTCCCTTCCTAGGACTTCTTCGGCATTAGCCAGCCTAGCTCGAGAGCGATCGGCCGACGTAGTCCATGGCGTTTGGGTCATATCTCGGTGGTGGGTTACGAGGAGGGGTCCACGGGGGTGCGTAGTGTCGAGGGGGGTTTGAACGTGTCGAGGGCGTTGGTCGAGACATGTGCAGTCTAGCCCGGAGGTGGATGTACTGCTTCTGACGCCTCAGCGTGGCTTCCTTCCATTCGTTGAACGTGTCCGGGCTGTCGAGCTTCGTAGACCTTGGTGAAGAGCGCGGGTGGTAGCCCCGCCGTGAATCGGTCGATCGTTTGCCGATCGTTGAGGCGGTAATCAGCCTTCCGCGCTAGCTGTTCGAAGTTGGTGACGTACGTGTCAATGTCATCTCCGATCATTTTGAAACCTTTCGCTAAGGCTGCTTGGGCCTGTTCTTGTTCCAGCACGTTGGAGAAGCGATCCGAGAAACCGGCGGTCAAGGTGTCCCAGAGATACTCATCATATCGGTCTCTTCCTCTCCTTACTTCGTCATTGAGCCAGGTGAGGAATCCGAGGGTCCAGTTGCTGACGGCCGGTCCTTTTACGTATCCCAAGAACATGAGGCATCTGCGGTATACATTTCGTAGGACGGGAGCGTCCCCGTTGAGCGCCCAATAGAGATGCCATTGAGTGAGGAAGGCTTCGTAGTTGGCTCTGTCTCCTGTGAATACGGTGGGTTTCTCGCCTGTCAGTTTGTCTTCGCCAGGTTGTACTCCTCCTGCTCCTCCGCCTCCACCGCCTCCACCGCCTCCGCCTCCACCTCCGGGTGGCGCCGGGAATCCTCCTGTCGGCGGTCCCCCTCGTGGTGGTCCTCCTCCGAAGTTTCCTCCGGGTCTCCTTGGCGGAGGGGGGCTTCCCCGTCCCGGGGGAGGGTCCGGGTGGTCGGGTCCTACCGCGCGAAATATCGCGGCTTCGTCGGCGTCCATTCGATGTCCCGTGCTCGGGTGAATGGGAAGGAGGACTGCATTAGCTTCCTCTCGAATACGTCGTACCTCTTCATTAATGAAGGTGTCTTCTTGTGTGATTGTTGCCATTGCAGCTATGGCTGGGGAGCGTATGTGGATGACTTCCGGTTCGGTTATGTGAAGCGACTCAGCTGTCTGGACTATTTCTGCGACTTCTGATTCTTCGTCGTCGGCTTCGGTTTGGTCGTCTTCTCCGCTTGTTTCCGAGGGTGCGGGTGTGCGGGGCTCCGAGGTACTCGGTTCCTGCTCTGGCTGTCCGTCTATGCGTCCCCACTGTTCTCGAGTGGGTAATCCTCTTGTATCGATATCGCAGTTGAAGTTTCTCCCTGCGGGTCGTACTGCGTCCCACCTGTTGTCGATGGGGTTCCACGTAATCTCTACCCAACAGATGTTCTCAAAGTTGAACTCAACTGGTCGGTATCGGGTAGGTCCCGACGCGAAGTCGACGAAGTATCCGGTGTCTCCTCGGTACTCTCTCCACCTTGCTGCTCCAAGGAATTGTACGGGTACGTTGCGATCTCCCCTTCGCTCAGAGGAGTATGTTCTAAAGTTGGTCCAACGATCTCGAGTCGTGAACGCCACGGTGGATGGATTCTGGTCTTAATGTAACGCCGCCACTGGCGTGAGTCCGACTTGGATCGTGAGAGGGCGTTAACGACTTAGCGAGTTTCGGTGACTTGATAGTCATGTGACACGAATACACGGCCTCGAGATGCACGTGATCGTAAGGAGCACTAGGGCGAGTTCCACTAGGCGTAGGTTGATGACGACTTGCTCTACCAGAGACAAGCGAACGAGATAGCAAACACACAAGAGGGGAAATAGAAGCGGAAACGTGATGGCTATTGAAGAAGACCAGAATGGGGACTTCTGGTCTTCGATGCGTGCTACTTATACATGTTATGAGGCAGCTTTAAAGCTCCTCCCGAATCGAGACGACTAGTAGCGTAAGTAGCTCGAACCCTACTACGACTACTACTAGGAATGAGTCAGAGTACCACCACAAACATGTGATACTCCGGCTGACTGATACGAAGTCCGTGACTAATTACGACTTACTAAGGGAGTCACCACCGTACAGTAAGCGTTCACAAGCCCGATCGTGACATATTAAGAGCGCAATTTCAGTCTGGGGGATTGGTACCTGTTCGCCATTCTGGGTGTGCCTCCATTCCTACGGGCGGACAACTCTCCAGTGTCTTTTGTTGGACCGTTCCATCCCGCCAGTCCCGGGAAGGGGCATAGCCCCCTCGGGTGGTCGACTCCGTGACAATTCGAGCATATGAAGTTGGGTTTGTCGGTCGTGCCTCGGCAATCCATTGATGAGGTATAGGGTTTGTTGCGAAGGTAGGAGCGAAGGCGTGACCATAAGATGTCGTACGAGATGTTGCTGCTGTCGGCGTAGATGTTGAAATGCGGTTTCAGGACATTGCCGGCCTCCTTGGTGTCTAGTCTGGTGATACTCAACGATTTTAGCATGTTTGTCAGTTCAGCCCGCGTTTGCTCTATCTCCTCCACCGGGACTTGGTCTGCTAGGGATTGGATAAAGGCTCGGGTCGATTCGCTTTCCCACACCTGTTTAACAATCGGGTGAACAGCTTTAACGGATATGGTACCGAGGCCACTTATGGCGAACATGAAGTTTGGGCAGGAGTGTCCAAAGCGCGTCGCGCGAAACGTGATGGCCCGTGAGGACCATACGTGGCGCTGGAGTACGAGGTCAGCCTGGTCGCTCGTCAGATTGTAAACTAGGAAGGATAGAGGCATCCGCTCTTTGTCGGCGGCATCGGCACTCTGCCTGGGGGCTGCGACGCTAGCGTCTTGGCTCTTTGTGATCTCTGCGACGCTAGCGTCTTGGCTCTTTGTGATCTCTGCGACGCTAGCGTCTTGGCTCTTTGTGATCTCTGCGATTGAGGTAAGGATGCGGTTGCATGTGTACTCATATGCGTCCGCGGCTTGTGCCTCGTTGTCGAACGGGACTACGATCAGCTTCCCAGGTTGTTGTTCCCACTTGCGAACTAGCCCGATGTCAATGAAGTCGAAGATGGAGGCCGGCGTGTCGTCTTGGATCGGGGGCATGGGGCCGTGCGTGTACATCTCGAGTGGGTTGCGCGCTAGGAATCTTCCGACCGAGTTGCTGTTGTCGTTAGCGTCTTCCTCCAGTCTGTCTGAGACACTCGTCGTTTTGGTGGCTAGGGGGGTTATGTTTGGGCGGGCTGTAGCCACCCGGACAGTCCTTCCAGGGGGGGTGGGGGGTGCGTGTACGGTGGGGGTGGGCTGGGTAGGCTGGGATGGGCGCGATGTGGTTGCAGTTACGGGCACATAACTACATCTGGGCGGGAAGGGGAAGGATTGGGAGCGCGAACGCCGCGGGCGCCTGGTTGCGCGAGGGGGAGACAATGGGGGTCAGGGTAGAGTCCCTGTAGAAGTTTGGCATCACGTAGGATGGGGGGGGGGCCATCCATGTTCAGGGCGAGGCCCATCATGTCATCAGTGGCGAGTGCCATGTTGGTGAATTGCAGGGCCTCCCTAGCTAGGACCGTGGAGGGGGATGCGGGGGTGGGTGGTGGCACAGTAAGTCCAGGGGACGGCGGGGGAGCGAGAGGCCCTGATCCAGAGGGGGGCAGCATGTCTGATCCCGAAGCCACTTCGTGGGCGGGTTCCTCCTGCTGTGTGGGTTGTTCTTGGACGCGTTAGCCTTACGTTTGGTTCCGGTCAATGATTACTTACTGCGTTTCTTTTGTTTTTGCGGGCCTCAGCCGTGCTGGCAGCGGGGCCACTTGAGAGGGCTACCCGGGTCGCTGTGGACGTCTTCAGAGTTGTCTCCCTGGGTGGGGCCTCCGGGGTGGGATTATGGGATAGGGGGGTGGTCAATATGGGGCTTGCTTCCGCGTTGCTCATGGTGACCTGGGGTGTGTTGTCGACTCGGGGACTGGCTTTTTAACCATGGGGGGGACGGTTCTTTGTGCATGTGTTCGCAGGTTTCTACAATGCGTCGGCGGCCAGTACGTCTAATGCTACGCTGCATTGGGGGTTATTCGCAATGGTGCTATATTGACTTTTGATCGCCGTCTTTTGTATCGCCCGGGGCCCTGTAATGCTGCTAGTGTCAGAAGGGGCTTGGAGTGGACGATTACTCACCGGTGGTTCAATATTGGGGAGCAGTGTGCCGTGCCCGATGTCGTCGTTTTCGGGGGTGTGCAGTGAAGCCTGGGGTGTGGGTGAGGGGATCGTGTGGAGTGGGCTGTAGATTTCTGTGGCTACGTGTGGGCCGTGTTGTGTCGAGTCCGGAGGATAGTATGGGCGGTGACCGGTGATCCTCAGGGGGTCGGCTGCGTGTATTGTCTCGGCTATAGTTGCTGGTAGAGTGGTGTCATTTGGATTTTTACCAGGCTGGGGTGATCCACCGTGTGTTTACCTTTGGATGTGTGGTCTATTGGGTTCTCTCGTAGTGAGGGCTAGGAATGGGGCATAGATGGCTATTCGTTACAGTGTAGGTGATTTTACAGTTTTTAGTCGCTACAGGGATTGTTGTTACAATTCATCGGACAATGCACGCTTGTCAGTCTCGGTGGGGTGAGTTCAGGAATCATGAATCGTGGTTCGTGGTTCTACGTTGTAGGCCACTGGTGTGCAAGGGTGGAGGTCGGGCTACTGCCAGTGCAGCATATGCCAGCCTCTCTTCCCCATCCTTGCCCCGGCTTAGCCGTGGGAAATTCCCGGACCATGGTGGGTGGTTGCGGTTCAAGGAGCCCCTCCGCTATGCGGTGTTCAAGACTTGGTGCAAGATTTACGCTTACGTCATACCGACCCTCTTCATCCGTTTTCCTCAGCCCGGCCATGCAAGTAATCCCGCGCCTGAAAAACCCACAGCTTGCAAACCTTTCTAAGGCAACCAACCCCTCTAAAATCGGTTAATGTACGCCTGGCACCGACTACGCCTCTTTCTTTCTACAGAACTATCTAACGGCATCGCCCTCAAAGTTCCGACACACAACCCCCGGCTCTGGCGTCGCCCTCGTCACCAAGCGCAAACCGCATCCAACCTCGGAGCTCTTTGACCCATCGTACCCCGGCGCTGACCTTCCCTTCCATCGGCGCAACGCGCTTATGCTGCTCTGGGTTAGCAAGCACTTCAACCTCTATGCGTTCCCAAAAGCGTTTCTGAGCAAGCCAGACGCGCCGTACTCCTTGCCTTACGTGCCGCGGCCGTACCCATCGCGCCCTCAGCAAGCCAGAACAACGCAGCGCCGACATGTCGATGCAAGTCATTGGCGTTCGATTCACGCGTCCGGCGCTCCGTCCCACCTTGCGTCACCAAGTTGAAGCGCAGGATCAAGGAGGCCGTCAGGCTTATCGTCACGCGCGGCGCGGCGGTCGAGGAGTCGTGCGGTGCCACACCACGAGTTGTGTTCCGTCCCGAGGACGTCGGCGCGGAGAAGTGGATTGTACCCGGTGCGTGTTCGATGCGTTCGCTGGGGGAGGGAGTTCTCGCTAAGTTACCAGCAGACTGGACATACATCGCCCTTCCCACAACCGAAATGTTCTGCATGCCCTTCACTGAGCAGCTTAGCCTGATGCGTAAGGCGCTCGAATCCATCCACCGACGTATCCCGGACACTGAAAAGATCCTGAGGAACGGCGGAGGTCAGGTCCTAAGAACGGAACTCGGTACGCCATGAACCGCGGACATCTCCGGATCAGGTGGTTTGCGAGATGTGTAGTGGCTGGCCGGGGGCTCTCGTGACTATGACCGACTGGTAAAGGTGTGACACGGACGGGCGGAGGTGTCCCAAAATGGCTCAGGACCAACCAAATCCGGAGGTTCACGGTCTGTCGCGGAGAGCCCGGTGCGTTGGAAGAGGCGGCGGATCGCGACCCGAAACGAGTCAGATCGGAGGCGCATAAGGAGTACAGTACACTCTATGTAGTCCCTTTTGATTGGCCTGTCATTTCAACTCCTCGACGACGTCGACAAAGTCGGAATAGTTTATGAGAACAGTAGTGCTGTGGCTTTCTGCGACCGGAGATATACCAACCCGGAGAATGGTAGACGCAATTCTCACTCGAGCACGAAACTATTTCGTTGTACAGTGAGTAGCTCCTCCACTCACTATGACTCCTACTTCCCATATTCCTATGGGACAAGCGCGGGTCCATCTGGTAGGTTCCTGACCTGTCCATTTGTCCTTACCTTCTCAGCTTATTCTGCCAGGTCGAGCTGGCAGCTGAATTGAGCACGAGCGCTTTCAAATTGCAACACCAGCTGAGATGACACCGTTGGTTGACTCATCTGCATTTGCCACCTCCGCCTTTCTCCGCATACGTATTCTCTGAAGGTTATTTACAGCCCCTTTCAGTAATTATTACGTGGGGTTAATCGCATGACTGAACCGAACAATGCCTGTCGCGCAACGAGTTACAGGCGCCCACGCACTCACAGAACTGTGTCGTAAATTCGAACGACATGCTGTCACCGTCCACAAGAGGGGCCGAGCGCTAATCTCCAATTGCTCCTCAACTTCGCAACGCGCGACGGCATCCCCTCCCTGATTCCCTCCCCCCTCCCGTCTGTAGCTACAGTAGTCCCTCTGTATTACCCTGATGGCGCTTCTTCGCGCCATCGTCCTCTCTTTGTTCGCCGTCCACTCCTTAGCTGATCTCAATATCGGGTTTTCCTCCTATGCCAATGATTTTATCGAGCCAAGCTACATTCTGGGAAAAAATTGGAACGCCACAACCGCTGTCGCTCAAGAGTCAATCATCCAGTGGGCAGACTTGCTCGCTGCCCAGGGCCCGTGGTGTGCGTGCATTCCCTTCCTTTTTCTCTTCCTTCTGATTAATTGTGCCCTTCTTGCTCTTGGTCTAGCTGTCACAACTTCAAAGCCCTTTCTTGCGCCATCAAATAATACACACGATTATCTTAGTTGGTCACCATAGTGAGTTCGCCTCAAAGGTTCACATTCATTGACCTCTATTTGCTCACTTGGCATACCTTAGCTGGTGGCCGAACTGCTCCGGCGGTGGGCAACACCACAGAACTGACACCCCAACAAAGTACCTAAATCTTTCGTATGACCCCTGCTTGCTCACTGTCGT
>JAKELI010000182.1:0-84674 GCA_021525025.1 Lactarius hengduanensis | reverse complement strand
ACACTATTGGCACAGTTAGTAACATCGTCGGGAAATCCGTGGCCGGGTGCTCCTTCTGTACCCAGATACCAGTCGAAACGATGCGCACCTTTTGGACACCCTGACTGCCGTCGTTCATCGCAGTATGGAAAAGGTGAGCATCGTATATATGATATATACTCAAAATGAATCAACGCGCCGCAGGCCGAATCAGAGCTGTCTTCTTAGGGACGGAAACAAGTCCTCGGAGTCATCCAGGCTTACCACTGTTTTCTCCTCTTACCAAATGCCTGGGCCTTAGTGGGGCAGACGTCGTAGTACGGTCATCTGACCGTGTCAATTTCCCTGTCCACAAAGCGATACTGGCCCTTTCGTCTTCAGTATTCGGGAATATGTTTCTTTCCCTCAACCTCCGAACAGCGGAACAGTTGACGGGCTTCCTGCGGTAGATTTACCGGAGGACGCGGAGCTCGTACGATCCCTCATCACAATCTTGTACCCAATCCCCTCCGAAATCCCTACGTCATATGACAGAACCTAGCTTTGCTTGCTGCCGCACAAAAATATGACATGGGCATTGTCCAGTCCTTTATCCGCGACGAAGTGCACGCCGACAACCGCCCGTACTAGTCGGAGCGCAGGCTTTCCGCGCGTATGCCATCGCGAGCAGCTATAGGCTCACCCGGAAATGAAGGTGGCCGCCTTTCTCACTTTAGATTACCCGATGACGTTTGAACATCTCGGAGACGATTTGCAATTATTTACAGGACGGGCACTACACGAGCTTTCCAACTTCCGGAAAAGTTGCAGAGGTCAACTAGTCTCGTGCGTCAATCGTTCTTGGATACCCGCGACGGCCCTTCAAGAATCTGGACGGGTTGTCCGGAAGCAAGGCCGGGCCATCGACTAAGAAAGCACCCGCACTCCCCGCGGGTTGTACAACTGTTTTATGCCACAGATGAAGAGTTGAAGCAAGATTTCACACGTCCATTCATTAGCCCGTCAGCCGTTCGTAAAAATACTGGAGGCTCTGCGGAAGCATGCACCGGCAGTTTCGGGATCATCGGGACAATGCACCTTCTGCTTAGAAGGATACGCTATGAAAGGGGATGAGTATTGCACGCAACTGGAGCAGGCAATAACCCGTGCTCGGGAGAAGGCAAGTAACCCATGTCGAGAATAGCCCCGGTGTCTGAACAGTGCTGTGCTTACTTGAAGTTTCTTCTCACAACTTGCAGACATCGTTCACTTCGACTTAGGCAATGCGACGGTCCATGCAGGTTCTGGGAGCTGGTTACGAATAGACTTGAAAATCTAGTTGACGTGGTCACGGTGCCCTATTGTAAGTGTGAAGCATGTGTGAAGCGAAGCCGTGAATGTAAGTCACATGAGTCGGAACAGTGAAGGCGTGTGAACTGTACCAGTTACGCTGTATCCCGGCGCGGCCCCGGCGTCGTTAGCTAAACACCCGATCAGACTCGGACGCCCGTGTTACAGTAATACCTTAATGGCCCAATAGTAGACTTCGAAAGCGCCCTTGACCCTTCCTTGTGCTTTCATGGCTACCGTCACACAGATCCTCCCTCTCCGCCAGCTGGTCTTGTTGAACCAAGTGTTGAAGTACTCTTCGACTACCTGGTGCAGAGTCGTTCTCCGTTCCGTGATCCAGGACGTTTCGCGTCCTTAAGCTTATATTATCAACAGTTTCGTGCTGGAGAACTGATACAAGCGCATCTGCAATCCGACACCTCTGACGTTGATTCAGAAAGTACTCAAACACGGCTCCCCGAAGTACACATTCCTGTGAGCAGCGCGATCCTCTCCAGCCTGCTCACTTTCATTTTCCCCGTAATTCCCATTTCCCTTCAACTCTCGAAGAAACTATGGAGCCTGTCGGTTGCCCAAAAATACGAGATGAGTTCCGTGCTATCTCACCTCCGGGGTTCTCTCTCTCTGCAAGACCCGCCTTTCATCACTCCAGAAACGCATTCCTGTCTACTCGCTCGCACAGGGTACGGACTTTACAAGGAAGCAACCCAGGCGGCGCGACTCACGTTGAAGTTCGATTTGACGATCGAGACTCTCGAAGAAAGCTCGCCATGATGCCAGGCGCTTATCTTCACGAACTTTGGAAATATCGCCAAAGAGTCCAGGCCCAGCTCAGGTTGGACCTTCTCACGTCCGACACTGGTGCGGCGCTGAAGGATTTCAACTGTTCTCAATATGCCGTCGGCACTGACATCCCACACTGGATTGAATCATACATCTCGTCCATAAAGTCAATCTTCTCACTTCGATTCTATCGAGTTCCAAATGGCCCTGGCGCAGCATACCGCAGGTAGCGGCACGACGCGGTGTTCGTCCTGTATCCTTATACCTGTCGAGGCGATGCGCGCCTTTTGGACGTCCCTGGCTGCCACCATCTATCGCTGCATGGAAAAAGTGAGTATTGTGTATGTGAACTTCACACTAAGAATATTCCGACACTAGCACTTCCGCAGGCCGAATCAGAGTTGTCGATCTTAGGGACTGAACCGAATGCGCGAAGCCATATGGGTCCACTCGCCGATCCCTTGCCTCTACCCGAATGCTTGTACCTAAGTAAGGCGGATATCATAGTACGAACCGCCGACCTTACTTTGTTCGTTCCCACAAGTCGGTACTGGCCTCCTCATCGGTCTTTAGGGATGTGCTTTCCCTTCCTCAGCCTCCAAATAATGAAATGGTCGACGGGCTTCCTGTGGTGGATATATCAGAAGACGCCGAGCTTGTACAATCCCTCATTACAATACTGTATCACATCCCTTCCGACCTACCTGCATCGTATGACAGGATACTGGCCCTGCTCGCCGCTGCGCAGAAATACGACATGGTTGCTGTCCAGTCCTCTATCCGCGCCGAACTTGCACGCAGACCGTCACTTGCATGGAACTGGGGTTACTGCGCGGGCCTTTCGTGTGTATGCCATCGCAAGCAGCGCAGTAGGCTCACATCGGAGATGGACACAGCGGCGCGCCAGACTCTGGATCAACCTATGACATTTGAATATCTCAGAGACGAGTTGCGGCTGTTCGAAGGACGGGCGCTAAGCGATCTCGCCCTCTTTCGGAAAAGCTGCCGAGACAATCTCATCTCGTGCTTCGAATCATTTCTCGATATTGACAGTGGCCCTTCGAAAATATGGCTCGGCTGTCCCCAAAGGTGTTGTCTGTTCAAGTTACCTCTGTGCTCTATTTGGCTCACCCAGCTTTGGCCTGCCAAGCGCCGTGCCCCAAAACGCCAGTCCGACACTTCCCACATGGGTGCACGACATTATTGCTCCACAGATCGAAGAGTTGAAGCAGGCATTCACACGGCCATCATCAAATCCTCAAGCATTCGTGAGAAATACCTGAAAGCCTCCGGAGGCATGCCGCTCAGGGTCATTGCGCCTTTTGCTTGGAGGTACATGCTACGAAGGGGAGTCCTACTGCACGCAGCTAGAGAAAGCGCTGGCCCAGGCCCGCAAGAAGGCATGTACAACGTTTACGTTTTGAGGGCATCCTCAGAGTCTGACCACCCGCTGCGCCTTCTCAAGACGCCAGTCTGCCCGCAGGCTGCTCTGACACGGTCCCGATCATATCCTGCTAGTATAGTAACTTCGGGGATTTCAGTCGATGGTGGCTCTTTTGATGAGAGAGTGAATTGTCGAAGTCGAAGGATTGCTCCTCGTGTATGCGTGTGTTTTGTTAGTAGTCTGCTGGGAACGACAGTTGGGTACCCGGGCTCTTTATACTGCTCAGAATATAGCCCGCGCTGATACCACAATCTCGAGGCAAATATGATTTGTGCGGGGCCATCTGGTGATGGGGGCCATGGGGCCCCTCAAGTACCGGTAGACATCAACACGCACGACGCCCGCGTCAGTTGTGAGTCGCTTCCAAGATCGCTTCTACGTGCCATACAGCGATATAGGCCGTTGCGAGTCGCTGCTCGACTCTTACGATGGGAAGTTCCGTGCTACGCAGGGCTGAGCGTGAGAGGATGGTAGGAGGCGCGCAACACGGAAGGGTGACGACGCCGAGAGGCGGTCGGCATTAAGCTGTATTACTCAGTGGCGAAAGCAAGGGCGAAAGTGGAGAACTACGTAGGTAGTGATGGTGCGAGATAGGAAAGTGCTTAGAGATTGCGAAAGCGCGAAGCGCTACTCGATCGAAAATGAGAGTTCTTGTGGCCCAGGCGGGGTCGGACGGGTGAGGTGGCCTCTCCAGGGACGACTGGATGAGCGTCGCTGAACACAATGATGGTTTTTTAGGCCGGTTGAAAGGTGGGCGGACAGGTGGCGAAAAGGAATGAGCACGTGCGGGGGCTCCTCTCCGACTCGGATCGGCCCGGGATAGGTACCATCGAGTCGTTTCAACCACGGGTACCTGCACTAGCGCCCGAGGTGTATCGACTCTCGTGGGTATCGAAGGCCCCATAGACTTTTGTCACTTTCTATGGCTACTGTCCTCCAGACATGATCCTACCTCAGCCTGACCCCGGTGACCCCCACATACTCTTCGACGATCCTTGATGCAGACGCCGTTCTCCGCTCCTGTGATTCCCAGACATTTCGGGTGTGCTCAAGCTTTATGTCATCAGGAGTTTCACTGTTCTTGGCAAGCTGATACAAGTCGCTTCCATCACCTCCAAGTCTAGCGCTGCGGACTCTGCCAGTGCAGGGAACGGCTCCCGAAGTCCAACTGTCTGATAGCAGCGCAATCTTTCCTGTCTACTCGCTCTGTCTACTCGCTTCATCTTCCCCGTACCTTCCGTTCTCCACCTCGACGAAAAGACGGATCGTTTATCAGTAGCTCAGAAATACGGATGAGCTCCGTGACTGCCAATCAGGTAACTTCTTTCTTGCTATCTAATACATCGCTTGTCCAAAAAGAAAAGATAGTCATGTCCATGGACTTGAAAGTCTACCAGTGACGTAGTTGACATGGTGCCCTCTTGCATGTGTGAAGCAAGCCTTGAAGGCATAGGTCGGGGCAGGGCGTGAGAGCTGTACCAGTCCGAGCCAGTTACGCTGTATCCCGGCTGGCGCTCGTTAGGTTAGGACCTAGAACACCCGCGTCAGACTCGGACGCCCATGTTACAGCAATTCGTTAATGGCCCAATAGTCGACTTCGAAAGTGCCCTTGACCCGTGAACTTGTGCTTTCATGGCCACCGTCACTCCAGACCCTCCCTCTCCGCCAGCTGATCTTGTTGAGGTCGAACCAAGTGTTGAACCCTTTCAAGTACTCTTTGACTACCCTGGTGCAGATGTCTCTCCGCTCCCGTGATCCCGGACGTTTCGAGTCCTCAAGCTTTATATATCAACAGTTCTTCTGTGCTCGGAGAGTGATACAAGCGCAATTCGGTGTCTCTGACGCTGCGGCTTCAGAAAGTGCTCTCAAACACAGCTCCCGAAGTACAACTTCCTGTGAGCAGTGCGGTCCTCTCCAGCCTGCTCACTTTCATTTTCCCCGTAATTCCTACTCTCCCTTCAACTCCCGAGGAAACTATGGAGCTCCTCTCGGTTGCCCAAAATACGAGATGAGTTCCGTGCTATCTTACATCCGGGGTTCTCTCGCTTTGCAAGACCCGCCTTTCATCACCCAGAGAACGCATTCCTCGCTTACTCACTCGCACAGGTACGGACTTTACAAGGAAGCAACCCAGGCGGGCGACTCACGTTGAAGTTCGATTGACGATCGAACTCTCGAAGACAAGCTCGCCATGATGCCAGGCGCTTATCTTCACGAACTTTGGAAATATCGCCAAGAGTCCGGCCCAGCTCAAGTTGGACCTCCCCTCGTCTGGTGCCGGTGCATTGCTGAACGGTTTCAACTGTACTCAGTATTCCATTGATGGTCACCCATACTGGATTGAGTTATACATCCGGTCCATAATGGAAAATCCTTCTCGCTTTGATCCTATGAGTTTCATGGCCCTGGCGCGGCATGCCGGCCCGCGGGAGTACTCAGGCTGGCGGTGTTCATCCTGTAGCCTCATACCTGTCGAGAAGATGCGCACCATTTGGACGACCTGGCTGCTACAGCTCATCGCTGTATGGAAAAGGTGAGCATTGTGGAGTAGTATGCGAGCTACACGAGAGGAATATTCCGACACTTCCACAGGCCGATACAGAACTGTCAATCCTAGGGATCGAAGCGGACCAACGGAGCCACATGGGTCCACCTGCTGTCTCCTTACCTCTGCCCGAATGCCTTGACTTAAGCGAGGCAGACATAGTACGGACCCCGATCCTACTAGGTTCCGTTCACACAAAGCGGTACTGGCCTCCTCTTCGCCGGTTCTAAGGAAATATACTTTCGCTCCCTCAGCCACCAAATAGCGAAATGATTGACGGGCTTCCTGTGGTAGATATATCGGAAGACGCCGAGCTAGTACGATCCCTCATTACAATACTGTATCACATCCCTTCGACCTACCTGCATCGTCTGACAGAATCCTGGCCCTACTCGCCGCTGCGCAGAAATACGACATGGTTACTGTCCAGTCCTGTATCCGCGCCGAGATCGCACGCAGACCGTCGCCTGCACGGAATGAATCGGAGGCTTTTCGTATCTACGCCATCACGAGCAGCAGTCGGCTCACATCGGAAATGGAAATGGCGGCGCTCCTAACTCTGGACCAACCTATGACATTTGAACATCTCGGAGACCAGTTGCGACTATTCGAAGGACCGGCACTACATGAGCTTTCCGCTTTCGGAAAAGCTGCCGAGACGACCTCATCTCGTGCTTCGAATCTTTTCTCGATATTTACAGTGGCCCTTCGAAAATATGGCTCGACTGTCCCCAAAGGGTGTCGTCTGCTGCCATATTTTTGTTGACCAGCCCCGCGCCCGACCCCAAAACGCCACCCCACACTTCCCACATGGGTACACGATATTATCAAGTCGCAAATCGAAGAGTTGAAGCAAGCATTCACATGTCCATCATCAACCACTCAAGAATTCGCGAGAAATACCTGGAAGTTCTCCGGGAGCATGCCGCTCCGGATCGCTGCACCTTTTGTTAGGGGTGCACGCTATGAAAGGGGAGTGGTATTGCGCGCAACTAGAGCAAGCGTTGTCCCAGGCACGCAAGAAGGCATGTACAGCATTTGCGTTGTCGAGGGTACCTTAGAGTCTGACTACCGCTGCCGCTGCGCCTTTCTCAGACGCTAGTCGCATCCGAGTCTACAGACATAATAGACTCGACCATGCCCTCCTCTTAAAACTGTGGGATTTCATCAAGGCAGACCCGAGGTGATATCGTCGTGAGCTTGGGTTGCTCCTAGTTTTACCTGTGTGCACGTGTGTGTTTTCTGTAGAATCTGTACAGTTTAGTTTACCGTTCCCACTGTTGAATAGTACAGGTACGCTTGCTGCCGCCGCTTAACATTCCAGCTGAATGTTTTAAGATTTAAACTACTCATGCTCGAGGAAATTTTTATTTGCGCGCGGGGACATCTGGTGCTGGGTCGACGGGATCATCGCCCAAGGGATCGCCCCACAAGTATCAATCAACAAGTCAATCAATGTGCGAGAACAAGATCCCTTTCACGTGATTCGAAACATTCGAAACATGTAGTGGTAGTGCACGTGATGCATGTGATGGCTAATTCGGGTCTAGAGCTAGTAACGACATTCATTCGAACAACAGGGACTTGCACCAGTGCGCTAGCCTAATACTAGTGGCCCCGAGGTGCATCGACTCGTGTAGATATCGAAGGCCTCCTAGACCCTTGTCTTTTCCATGGCTACTGTCCTGTAGACACATCCTACTACCGCAGCCTGATCCCGATGATTCCCCCCACATACTTCGATGATTCCTGATGCCGACGTCGTTCTCCGCTCCGGTGACTCCCAGACATTTCGGGTGTTCAAGCTTTATATCATCAGGAGTTCCACTGTTCTTGGCAAGCTGATACAAGCCGCTTCCACCCCCTCCGACTCTGGCGCTGCGAACTCTGCCAGTGCAAGAACACGGCTCCCCGAAGTCCAACTGTCTGATAGCAGCGCAATCCTTTCCTGTCTATTCACTTTCATCTTTCCCGTACCTTCCGTTCTCCCCTCATCCTCGACGAAAAGATGGAACTTCTATCAGTTGCTCAGAAATACGAGATGTACTCCGTGATAGACCACATCCGTGGCTCTCTCTCTCAGCAAGACCCACCTTTCATTCACAGAGAGAAACGCCTTCCTGGCTTACTCTCTCGCGCTAGAAGTACGGACTGCGTCGTGAAGCAATCCAGGCCGCGCGATTCACATTGAAGTTCACTTTGACAATTGAGAAGTTCGAAGACGTTATGCCAGGCGCTTATCTTCGCGAACTTTGGAACTATCACCAGAGAGTCCAGGCATGGCTCAAGTTTGACCTCCCCTCGTACGGCGTCGGCGGCCGTGCTGAGCGCATACAAATGTTCAAGTCATCAACATGGTACTGGTCCCCCGTACTGGGTTCACTCATACATCATGTCAATAACAGAAAATCCTTCATTATTCGATCCTATTGAGTTCCAGATGGCGCTGATGCGGCATACTACGAGCACAGTTAGTAACGTCTTCGGGACTCAGACAACCGTGCCTGGGTGCTCCTTCTGTACCCAAATACCGGTCGACACGGATGCGCACCTTTTGGACGACCCTGACTGCCGTCGTTCATCTCACTATAGAAAAGGCGAGCACTAAATCGGTGAATTACTACACCCCAAATGTATTCAGACGTTTCCGCAGGCAGAGCCAGAGCTGTCAATCTTAGGGACAGGCGCGAGCCCTCAGAGTCATGTAGGCTTACCTGCTGTTTCATTTCCCCTTCCTGGATGCTTGGACATCAGTGAAGCAGATGTCATCGTACGGTCATCTGACCGTGCCGATTTTCTTGTCCCACAAAGCGATACTGGCCTCTTCCTCGCCAGTATTCAGGGATATGTTTTCTCTACCTCAGTCTCCGAACAGTGAAACAGTTGGCGAGCTTGCTACGGTGGAAATATCGGAGGACGCAGAGCTCGTACGGTCCCTCATTACGATCTTGTACCCTATCCCTTCCGAAATCCCTGCGTCATATGACAGAATCCTGGCTTTGCTTGCCGCCGCCCATAAATACGACATGACGGCTGTCCAATCCTCTATCCGCGGTGAAGTCGCACAGAGACAATCGCCCGTACTGGACGGCGCTCAGGCTTTCCGCGCGTATGCTATTGCGAGTAGCAGTAGGCTCATCCCAGAAATGAACACGGCCGCCTCTCTCACTTTAGATTATCCGATGACGTTTGAACATCTCGGAGACGATTTGCGACTGTTTGAAGGATGGGCACTGCACGAGCTTTCCAACTTCCGGAAAGGTTGCAGAGACAAACTAGTCTCGTGCTTCGAATCGTTCCTTAATACTCTCAATGGCCCGTCAAGAATCTGGATTACCTGTCCTGGGAAGAAGGCCCAGCCGTTGACTGAGGGTGCACCCGCACTCCCCACGTGGCTGCACGACTTTTTTTCGCAGCAAATTGAAGAGCTGAAGCAAGATTTCACGCGTCCACTTGTCAAATCATCGATCATTCGTTCGAAATACTTGAGGGCTCTGCGGGGCATGCAGCTCAGGGGTATTCGGGAAAATGTACGTTCTGCCTAGAGCAACATGCTACGAATGGGGAAGATTATTGCGTGCAACTGGAGCGGGAAATAGCCCGTGCTCGGGAGAAGGCAAGTGTTGTATTTCTAGGGTATCCCTGGTACCTGAACACGCGTTGTACTTCTCCCAACTTGCAGCCGTCATTCGATTTAACTTAGGCAACGCCATGGCCCATGCGGCCATGCGAGTTCTAGAAACCGTTTACGGAGAATCTAATCGATGGGAACCCTTCTTGACGAGAGAGATCGAAGTCATGGACTTGAAAGCTGTAGTTGTACCAGCGATAGTTTGTATACGTGTCTTGTGTAAGTTAGTAAGTGGACTGGAACGACTGTCGAATTCCCTCCGAACCAAGCGCTCTAGCTGAACCGCCTCAAAGGCGCGTTGAAGCGACAGTCTCGGGATACAATTATATTAATGACGAAGAGGCAAGAAGGATCTCGATAGTTTGACGCACGCACAAATCGATGGTCAAAAAATTCACATGATCACCTGACTCAGATGAATTGAGACGCCATCAGCGCAGCGGACAGCCACTGCATGCAATCAGCCGTCGCGTATTGAACAACGTGGTACCAACTCCAACAAGGAGGCCCCAAGTCAGCTTCAGTCCGACTGCTAGTGGCAACGAACGTATCGACTCTGCATGGTGACGACTCAAAACAGCAGCAGACTTCCATGGGGGGAGGTTTTGTGGCAAGACGCTGGGAATACACGCGGTGACGGTGATGCAGTGAAGTGTGGCAAGGTGGGGTCGAGGTAAGCGCCGACCCATGCCGTACACACGTCTCGAATTTCTTTTTTACTTATAATCGATGGCACGGCAAGCGCTCATCCGATCCACAAGCATTTTTTTTTCTCAGGAAGAGGACGGAAGCCGCGATGGGATGGTGCTCTGTCGTGTCCATTACTCGTCGATCGACCTTGCCTCTCTCCCCAATGACACGCGTGTGTCCGAAAGCGACGCGTGTTTGCTTGTACTCTTCTTCTATAACAACGTTCTCCTCTCTCGTATGTGGTGCGGTCAATTGGTCGATTATACGGAAGATATTCGGTATACTGTCCAGATACTGGTATATATAACAACTGTTGTACTAGAACATGACGTGGCAGAGGCCCACGCGAGGCACATTCAAAAGGTGTTCCGATTCATACTGTATCTGTTCGCGTTGGCTCATGCGTCCCTCACTCGGGGGCTAAGGGACCAGTACCAGATGTTCGGAGCTCGCAGGCGTACGATCAAGTCCAACCTCTTCACGCATTTACCTTTGCATCCACGGCGCAATAGTCCGATTGAGGAAAAAAGACAAACACGGTACGTGGCCAATACAGAGATTAGAAACTGATCCAAGGACTCTTTACAGTACAGTACACATATGAAGAAACGAAACCAGACCGAAACCGATATAGTAAGGACCATCACTAAGCGAACACAGGAAAAGTAGGAATCGTCCGTGGCGCCACACCGCAAACACGCACATGAGTGGGGCCAGCGAAAGGAAGAAAAAAAAGAGGAATAGAGAAGGTACATATCTATTCATCTGCTATTAGAGTCCTGCGACCTGCGAGATATTGCCTTCTAACTTGTTCTTCCTTGATGAGAACGCCTTCTTCGATCTACTCGGGAGCTCTGCCCTGGCGATCGCGGCGAATGTGGGACCGAGCTCCTCCCCAGTCCTCAGACAATACTCTGCCCTCGTCAGGAAAGCCGCCAAGAGCTGCCTAGCCTTATACTTCCTCCATGCTGCCTCGTCTGGCGTCGTCCCGCAGCACGCCTTCGTTGCCGAACCATTGTGACGCTTCATCGAGTCTTTGCGGCCGAAATAGATCCCGCAACGCTCGCAGCACTTGATTTCGGCAGGGTGCTCCTCGCTGTCTCTGCAGTGGCGGTAAAAGGACGGCCAGGTCTTGAATCGTTCGGCGGGACACAGCCTGCACTTGATTACGCTGACGGCCCCGCGCTCCACGTCGGCCTGGGTGGTCTGGAGCAACAACCTCTGCCACGCTGTCAACGACTTTGGGAGCTCCTCGGCGATCTCCGGATTTCGCAGATCGATCTGCTGCGCCAAATTGCTGCTCGTGTCGTCCTCCTGCTCTCTCTCCTCAGTACAAGACGGCTGTCCTTGCACAAGGGCTCCCACCGACCCCTGCGGAACGCTAGGTCCCAACAAGGATCGATGGTAAACTCCCCGTGCTGTCGTAGACGCGAGCCTCCCCGCTCCACGTCCTACCGCCTTGGATTTACTATTGTACACTTCTTGGGTCCTGATGGCAGGTGTATGGCGGGTCCTCTTCGTAGATCCCGCTGCCTCCAAGACCCCGTCCGTGGTTGAATTTCCCCTCTTGTGGGATGATTCATAGCTGCTGCCATCGTCATCATCGGACCTCCTGAGCGATTACGATTGGCCCCATACCTGTTCCTACTTCGCTTCCCGAGCACAGTCTCCAAGACACCTGTGCTTGTGGTCTCCATCGCCGATGGCACATCGATGGGCGCCGCCATATCGAGGTTGGCCCCAGTATGACTAAGCAAGGATGAATATCGGCATCAGGATATTTCTCCGGTAAGCAGAATCAGAGATACATACGTGTTCCCGTACATGTTCATGAGGTCGGTGATCGAGACGCAACCCGGCTGCGTTTGCCCAGCGAAATCGATGCCGTCCCCGATGAGCCAAGAGGGGAGTGTGCAGGCAGTTTGTTCCGGCTGGAAGACGCTGGTGAAATCATAATTTGAGAGAGGGTTGGCCGATGACGGAACCTGTAATAAAACGTAGTAAGCACAGCATCGTTGCGTTAGCGCGTCGCACTCACGGACTGTGAGGCTGCTGCCCGTCAATGGGGGAGGGTGTTGGTTGGTCCCCAGTGTTGTCGCCCTGGGGTGATGTGACCGAGCTGACATCTGTCAGCGCTTTGGACTGATGAGTACAAGACGTGGAAGACGTGAGGTGGAAACATGCCTGGGGTGAGCGAGTGTGTAGAATCCCACTCCTGTGGAATTTTGAGGTGAGTTACATTATCGGCTGACCACCGTCCATTGCGTGCTTACGGGTATGTTGAAGAGGAAGTCGTTCATAAAGTCGTTGGCGGCGAGGGGAGGTGGCACGGGGGCAGTCGCGGCGAAAGGTACCGCGCCGAGATGGTGAGGGCGCTATTTCCGGGCATGTCCCCGGCTTCTATGGTGGGCCAGTCGAAGTCCTATGACAGACGTTAGTGATCTCTTTCATCGGAGGGACGAATGTGCTCACAAGACCGCCTCCAAGCTGGGAGGCCGGAGTCGGCTCGGGGAGCGTGTCACCTAGCTCCCAAGCGAGGAGGGCGTCCAGGCCCTCGAAGTCGAAATTGATTCCTTCAACCGGTCGGGCTGGACGTACCCGGCGTGTTGAGCCCACTGCGCCATCGAATCGTCCTCTTTGGGAGCGTCCGGCATGGGTGAGAATGCGTGGGTTTCGGGAGGGCTGGGTAGAGTTCGGAAAGACCATTGTGACTGGGAGGTTGTCTGTGTGAGTGATTGTGGGATGTGAGCGACTGATTTCTCGAGAGGAATTGCGGAGGGCGTTGCGCTTTTATCGTGTTCCGGCCATCCCACAGAGGCATCGCTTGCATGTTTAGCGAGGGCGACCACAGCCAGGACGGCGCGTGGCGTTCACGCGCCAGGCCGGGGTCGCCACTCCCGCTTTGATATAGCCATGTGTGGTCTTCTTAATACCCGTATTCCTTTTGCTCCGCTGTGGTTGGAACCGCCTCGTGGCTGTCGCGCTTGAATCCCCCTTCTCTCGAGAAAGACTCGATCCTGTCACGCGGCGGTGACCGGTCCGCGTGGCCGATCGCTGATTCATCTTTGCGCGGCGGTTCCCGCACCGGGGAACGGCTCGTTCTTTTGCAAGTGGTGGCGCAAGGGACAAACAACCCGATCGGGCTCACCCGTTGGGTTGGTCATTGACGCCGCCCGCTTGCTTGCCTCCTTCGTCCTGCCGCGCCCGTGCCGCCCCTACCCGCCCCGACTTTTGTACATTGTGCTAAGTGGCCGCGCCCCCCCAGTGTGAACCCAGATCGCCAGTCCGCGATGGTGGATGGCCTCATTTGGGATTTGCTCACGCTCCTGTCGACGTGTCGATCGTCTGCTGGCTGCTCCTCTCGCCCTCGTCGCCCTCCTCATGGCTTTCCTCATCGAGCAACACGACCGACAGTTGGCCGCCGATCTGAGCCCACGGGGTCGCCCCATCGCGACGAGCCGATGGACGTCGATGTCGATGCGTCCCCGCCCTCACACTCACCGTCGTCGTTGGACGGGCACGCCTCGCACGGACTGCCCTTCCCGGGGGAAGGTCGTCAACGGCGCGCACGCGGGTGGCGCACCACGACATGTGAGTGTCTCACTCCGTCCTCACCCGCACGACGCTGACACGACGTCCTTCCCACGCCAGCACCAACCTCTCTCGCCGCGGGCCTCCGGGAGGCTCTGCGACGCCTTCCGCCTCGCGAAAACCGGCAACAAGACGACGCTGACAGACCGGCTGAAGAAGTTCAGTGCGGACCGGAAGGGATGGGACGGTGGTGAGTGTGTCTCCTCCTCTCCCTCCCTCCCTCTTCCCCTCCCACTTGAGCGACGCCGCGCAGTGCGCGACGGCCGACGAGCTCACGACCGGCCTCCGCCCCACAGCCTCCTTCCCGGCGCACGCAAGAAGCACCGTGGGCCTCGAGACGTGGCGTCACGAAGAGCACCAAAGGGCCCGGGGAAGAGGGCGAGCACAAAACGGTCGACGCTGCGCCGCAGAGCTGATCTTCAGCGCCGCCGCGACGGCATGGGCTCGACGACCCGACCCTGCCTCCCCACCGAAAGGTCGAAGAGACATGCGTACGGATGAGGAGAGGGCGGCGCTGTTGGACGTGGTTGCGTCGTCCACACCTTACTTCTCGCCGCTCTGACCGCGCCGCCCACATCGTCCCTTCTTCCCCTTCTCCCCACAGGCCGACAGCTTCGTGGCCCGCAACCCATACAAGCCAGAGCCGGAGCCGGAGGAACGAGCCGTCGCCATCCAACGTGCGTCGCGACTGGGACGGGACGATGCGCATCAGCAACGCGCCCTCCTCACCTGAGGGTCCTCCGACGTCGGTAAGCCCCCACCCTATTTACCACGCGCGAGACGCTCACGGTCCGTCGCCGCACAGCTCCAGCTCCAGCTCCAGCATGTGCAGGCCCAACTTGCCGTGCTGGTGGCGGCCATCGCCGGTGGGAACAGCGCCGATGTCGCTCCGTCACCCGCCGCCGTCGTGGGTGCGCCTGCGCCTGCGCCCGCTCACAGAGGACCCGGAACCACCACCACCACCACCACCACCACCACCACCACCACCACCACCACCGACACCGACACCGACACCGACACCACCACCACCACTGACGGTACCCCTCCCACTTCGACCTGTCAGCGACCGCTGACACTCGCCGCGTCGGCTCCTCAAGGCCCACTGGAGTACCTCCAGCTCGGAAATGGCGGGTCGCTCTGCTTCTCGAGGCAGAGCGTTCCCGACCCGCCTTCCATCTCATTCGCAAAAGACCTCCCCCGGCTGGTGAGGACATGGGACGACAGCTCGCCTGAGTGGTGCCCCTCGGAGGCGGTGCTACGCATCCATGGAGAGCCGATCGCGCTCAAGCATTGGCCGGCCGTGTACTGCTACGGTAAGTCCGGGCAGTGGGCGGGCACGAAGAAAAACTGGGCCAATTGGCGGGTAAGCGCTTGCCCCCTCCCCGCTCTCCTCCGACGTGTGTTTATCGTTACCACCTTCCAGTACATCGCCACGAGCTGGAAAGAGCTCACGGAGGATGGATTCTGGCGGAAGTTCACCGCCGACGGCCAGCCGATGTCATACACGGCCATCTGTGAGGCCCTGAAGGAGGAGCGCATGGCCGCCGATCGCCGCGTCGCCGAGCAGGCCAAAGACAAGTATGGCGACGGATTTGGCGCCGCGTTCGAGTACTGCAGGGGTGGTGAGCACATCGTGAGGAACAAGTCCTCGGCAATTGCGAGGCACTTTCGTAGTTTACATGTGTCTAACTGATTGGGCAGGCCGTCGCTCCCCCGTTTCCCATTTCCCGTAGTCGTAGCGTGCGTTACGGTTTACTTTAGTCGCAATTATAATTGTTTGTCTCTGTCAAAGTAAAGAGGGCGAGAAGTCCGCGAACGTGTAATTTGTACGTATTGCGAATATGTGTATTGGCATGGGGCATGTGCAAACGCTCTCTAAGTGAGCGGGGACCTTCATGTCAGTGAGCCTCCGATACACTCGTAGCTACTACCGTGCTACTACTGCCCGTGGCTATACGAGGCGCCCTCTGCTTGCGCGAAGCCCGACGTGGTCGTCCGCCGACCCTGTACCCATCACGACCGTCTTCCCCTTTGGCGTTGCACGCGGGTAAAGCAACAGTCGAACTCGCGTTGGGCATCCGTCGTGCCTACGTGTCTACGCCTAGTCGCCTACGTGTCTACTTTTCTTTCCACTGATTCTTTCAATTATATATTTTATTATTAAAAACAAAAATAAAATAAAAAGATTCTTTCGATTATATATATATTTATTTTCAAAACAATTTTATTAAAAAATATTGATCTTAATAATAAATTAAATATTCAAATCACTGTAGGGAAAAGTGAGCTCGACACGCAAGGTCGAGGCGTATAAAATACAGAAATGGCGTGCTTCGAAAGTTCACCAGGGAGAATCAGACGAACAGCAGTCTGGAATTCGTCACTCGACACGCAAGGTCGAGGCGTATAAAATACAGAAATGGCGTGCTTCGAAAGTTCACCAGGGAGAATCAGACGAACAGCAGTCTGGAATTCCCTTGACGAGATGGTGGATTTGTTGAGTAGGCAGCCAATTTGGAGGCCGCGGCGGCAATGCGTTCGAAGATGTCGTTGACAAAGGAGTTCAGCCGTGGCCGTGCTGGAAATACCAGTGTCAGGGCGCACCTGTTTGAGCAGTAGGCGGCGGCCAATGTCAGGGCGCGCCTGTTTGAGCAGTAGGCGGCGGCCGATTGGAGGCCGCGGCGGCAATGCGTTCGAAAATGTCGTTGACCAGGATGGCCGTGGCCTTGCTGGAAATACCAGTGTCAGGGCGCGCCCGTTTGAGCAGTAGGCGGCCAATCTGGAGGCAATGCATTCGAAGATGTCGTTGACAAGCCGTGGCCTTGCTGGAAATACCAGTGTCAGGGTGCGCCTGTTTGAGCAGTAGGCGGCGGCCGATTGGAGGCCGCGGCGGCAATGCGTTTCGAAAATGTCGTTGACCAGGATGGCCGTGGCCATGTTGGAAATACCGGTGTCGGGGTGCACCACCTTGTGCGGCCTCGCTTCTTCTTATCCTCACCACCCTCACCAGTCGGCTTGGAAGAAGTCTTCTTGGCTGCCTTGGAGCCCTCAAAGTCGACGACATGTGGCTATATGCCTTGAGGTTCAGAAAGCCGACTCGAGGGTGAGCGGGCAACAGTCACCGAGGTAGACGGGACAAACCTGGGGACAAACCCTTCGACTGCGCACTGAGCGCGGGCAATTGCGAGGCTGCGACCTGGGTGGGTGGCATCAACAGGCGGGCAGTGGCGGAGGTCGCATCGCTCTGTGGGGCAGCATGAGGGGCGATGCTGGCTGAGAGGATGTACCTGGGGACGATCCCGGCGTCGCGCGCCGGGGTAGATGGGTCGAACGCGCGGGCGTTGCGTGATCCCGGCGTTGCGTACGGGTAACGCGATGGCCATGAGGTCCAGGCGACCGTCATCGAGGCTCACCACAGGGACGACGCGGTTGTGTCATCGCTCGAGGGCAGGAGGAGCGGGGGTGGTGAGCAATGAGAGCTTCGACCCGAAGACTATCTCACCGGATAAGAAGCGCGATGAGAACGCACTGGTGCCATGGATAAGCCAGAACTTGGGGTCGCACGGGCAATGTGATGGCCTTGAGGTCCATGCGACCATCGTCGAGGTGCACCATAGCGACGACAGTCCCTTCGACCGCGGGCGAAAGGAGCGGAGGTGGCTGGGACCTGGGCACCTGGGCAGGCAGCGGAGGTCAGTACATGACGCAGGCCGAGAGGACATACCTCGACTGCGGCGCTGCGCGTGGGCAACGCGATGGTCTTGAGGTCTAGGCAAGGGTGAGAGGAGTGGGGGTGGCCGGGACCTGGGCAGGCGGTGTCGAAGGGGTAGGTGACGCAGGATGAGGCGGCGGCGGCGGCACTCACTAATTCGACGTTGGCGAGGCCCATGTGTCAGCGATACAGTCAGTCAGGACAATCACGCGCAACGTACCCTATGCCTGCCCCTATTGGGATGCCCTTATTTATAGACACCAGGACGCGAGGGCATCCCCTCTGTTGTAGCCCATGATGTCTGGCCTTGACCCCATCTCCTTTGCCGGCGTGTTGGATAATATCGAGCCCTCCAACGAGGGTCGGTTCGACGCAGAAGACATGTTGGACGACCTTGAAGGGGAATGTGAGACCATCCCAGCACTTGAAGTAGACGACGGCGCACCCGATGTCACGACGGCGGATCTGCTCGCCACGGTGAGAGACGTGTCGAGGGGGGTATCGGACAGGACGCACAATGAATACCTGCGGTAGGCATTGTCCCCCGCGTGGCCCGGCACCCTTGACCCACGTCACTTCAAGGCTTATAACCCAGTGCGCCGAGTTCCTCACGCGGAAGAACATCGCCAAGCCCGGCGAGTTCTTCAGCGACAGGCCCCACCAATATGCGCCGCACTTCATCGTTGTGTGGATCATGAACGAGTCAGTCAGCCGGCGCATGTCGATCAAGTTGTGTGCTCACCAGTAAATGTACAGGTGCGATGAGCTGGACCTCAATGGGAGGAACAGGCTGTCCACTGAAGTACGCGCGACGTACGGGACCGCGCAGAAGATGCGCACCTCGATGACTTACGCGTTTGGCCGCATTCACGCCTCGGGTCGATGCACTGGCAGCGCGACGGCGACGGGCGCATGGTGGGGAATCCCTCTGTATCCGAGGTGTGGTTTCCCGGTACATGCTCAGCCTGCACCGACTGCAAGGTCAAGCTGGGGAGACCGCGACGAGCGCAAGGGGCGATCAACGCGGAAACAGATAAAGAAGTTGTATCACTTCAACTCGACAGTGGAATCGAGAGACTACGCACCGGGGAAGAGGACGGGCTGCCTGCGATCAAGTGGGGGGGTCTGCACGCACGGCAGTTACTCCAGCTCGCCTACACGCTCGCGTTTAGCTGCCTTCTCCGCGTGGATGAGGTGCTCAAAATACAGAGTCAGGACATCACACAACTGGAGAACGACAGGCTCCGGTTGACGCTTACCGTTCCGAAAGACGAGCCAGTTCGGGCACATCAAGCCTGTTGTGCTGCACAAGCTGGCCCGACCCGATGGCCCACCTCTGCCCCGTACGAGCCTACGCTGTGTGGTTAGCGGCCTCACGGATCTCGCATGGGTATGTCCTCCGTAGACTGGGGTCTGGGGATCGAATCTCGGAGAACAATCAGCCGATGGTGCGTGCGCCTTGTCCTGAAAAAGCGGCCGCCCCTCGCGGGCCACTAACACGCCGGGGTAGACGGCCGAATACTTCCTCGAGATGTTCCGCAATAACCTAATTGACATCGGCATTGACCCCGTTGCCTACGGCACCCACTCGTTCCGACGTGGTGGGTGCCAGTGGTTGGCCACCGACCTCCGGTGGCCGCTCCGGTGGATCTGCGAATGGGGCGGTTGGAGTACGGAGTTCATGCACCTGACGATCGTCAAGTACCTGATCTCCTGGAACGACGACCCGTCGCAGAAGCGGGAGGAGTTCTTCAACTTCAACCAGGCCCCGGCATTGAAGTGCTTCGCATGCGGCCGGTCGTGCTGCTGCTCCTGAACGGTCGAGGTGGTGGGAATGAACGTGTTGGTGTGATCGTGAACGGTCGAGGTGGTGGGAATGAACCGAAGCGTGTTGGTGTGAAATGTGAAGGTACAACTAGTACATGTACGCTATGGCTACAGGGTGAATGGTTATCGTCTTGAGATCGTGCGATGCAGACCGCGCGATGGGCAAGAGGAGAGGTGCTGGTCAGATGAGAGTCAGTCGAAGAGAGACAAAGGGGATGAGGAGCCTGACCGTACGTGTGCGGCCATGTGGGACATGGACGCCCTTGGCGACCGTAGAGGTTTGACGGATGACGAGGGGCTCTTTACGGGTGATGTCGCCGAGGCCTCAGACACGTCAGCCACAGGTGCACGCGCCCTCGTGGGACGAGCCATCGGTGACGTCGCAGTACGACCGACCGGGATCACGACGAGGCCATCCAAGCCGGTGTTATCCCGTGGGCGTTGTGAGTGACCAGGGAGGCAAAGTGTGCGAGGTGCGTACCGATTCGGACAGGGTCGGTGGTCACGTTGAAGGTGGAAGCGGCGCGGGGCGCCACCTGCGCTTGCACGCAGAGGGGCCGTCCTGCTGCCGCAAGTGGAATGGCCTGGACGGCGTTGGCACGGAACGAAATGACGAAATGACGACGTACGGAGGTCTGTGGCTTTCGGAAAGCGCAGGAAGGGGGGGAGAAGTGAGGATCGGGGGAGGAGGTGCGGGACGCAGGTCTGGGACAGGTCGAGATAGCCGGGGACGCTTGAGGAATAGACTTGAGCGTCAGCACCACAGAACGAATCGACGGATGCACACAAGCCAATGCGGGAGTGGAAGGTCGCCGAGCGAGCACCGGAGTCGCCGTGGGGAGACGGCGTGAACATCGATGATGGGGGGAGGAGAAGAGAGCGACGACATCAGTGCGGTGATGCGACGGAGGGGACGCGAACACATGTTGTTGATGTACACGTCCAAGAACATGCGTCTGAGGAGCGCCGACCAAGGAAGGGAAGGGGGCGTGGGAACGTGTTGGACCGTGAATCTCCTCCCTCCCCTCGCTTTCGTAGAGGATTTCGCGGGGGGAAGTGAGGGTGGGTGCTGGAAAGAGGCGGGGGAGGCGGGGGGACCTGGGCGAGGAACGGCTCGGATCGAGGTGTGCAAGTCCCAATCCCATTCGTAATCCCATCCACAGACCAAAACACGTGACGCGAGGCCTGATAGGCCTGATCCATCGTGCATCTTACGTTCGGTTCAGCCCTTGTAAGTTACGAAAGCGGCGGACATGTTTGGCGCCCACCTTGTCCTTTTCTGTCCCCGTCGGGCCGTCTCTTCCTCCTCCTCCTCCTCCTCCTCCTCCTCCTCCCCCCGTCGCTGCAGCACGAACAATGAGCATGCGGTTCTCGCCAAAGCACGCACCCGTCCACCTGATGGGCACCCCTTGGTGAGCTCGTCTTCGAACTCTGCTCCTCCTGCCGTGTTGTTCGGGTCGGGAACACGTGCCTTCGCGCCCTCTTTTCGCAAAATTTCTCCCCCCCCCCCCTCCTCCCGCTGTGGTAGTCGCGGTGGGCATGTGGCGTGTTGTGCAACAGAGACAAGGCAGTGCGCGGCACGCGCGCGGTGGTTCGTGGTGAGGCAACATGCGCGTCTGTGGTGCCCCGTCGGTGTGCGTGTGGCAGTGGTGGCCGTCGTCGTCGTCGGCGGGGGCATGGTCGTCGAGAGAGAAACGACGCGGACGTGCAGTCGGCGGCGGGGGCGGGCACAATCGACAGATCTCCCGGTCTCGGACTGCAATCTGTGTCCGCTCGATCGGCGCTTCGATCGCCCGGTTCGCGCGGCGCCCCCTCCGCTGCCGTCCCTTGCCTTTGTTTGGCTCGCCGTCAGTCACCGCCCTGTCACGATCACGGTCACCGGAGGGGGAAAGGGGGCGTCCACACCCTCACTTCACAACAAGCAATGTTTTTGATAACGGTGATCGGTGGCGCGGGAGAATAATTATTAATGTGTCCTTAAGGGTCTTATCTAAAAGGGATTTCTCGACTCGAGAATTTTTCCACAGCGGCTTGCACAGCGGACAAGTGTCCTTGCTTTGCTTTGTACTTTTCAACGGCCGGCCCATCGCCAATTCGGATAATAACGCCCTAGAGAGCTATCAATAGGAACAAAAGGTCCTTGCAATCCTGGGACCAGGCCCAAGCGGCCTGTGGCAGACCCGCCGGAGCTTCAACGCGCTTGGCCCGGAATGGCTGTCCTTTCGCCTCAATTTTCTTGCATGGCCGAGTATTCCTGGCAGCAGGGAAAAGACCGTTTGGTGCGATGGTGCTTCATCATGGTCTACCGATCCCGCGCATCATCAATCGAATAAACGAGAGAAGGCAGCAGCGTGAAGCAAGTTTTTATTTTAGTATCATTGGGCCCTCGGGCTTATCGCTTCTGGGGCACCACGGTAAGCGAGAGGCTGGAATGTGGTTGATGAGCGCTATCCCTTAGCTCTCCTCGTAGCGATCGAACACACGATGAGAAGGTGCGGACAGGCGCTCTAGCACATTGACCAGTTAAGCGCGCACAGCCTTAAAATCCACACCCGGATCCCACCCCTAAAATGTTGGGGATGGCGTCGAATTCGGGGACTTGTAGTGATCACAGCGGGTTTGGAAAACCCCACGGGTCACGGGTAGGGGTCGTCCCGGGTCGGGGTCCGGGTCGCAATTTTCCTACCCCTCGGAAACCCGTACCCGTCGACAGGGTTACGGCGGGTTTTCAGCCTTGGTGCACGAGCTTGGCAAACTGTTATTATTGAAAGCTATGTGTACTAAACTAAAATAACTACTACTCCTACTCGTATGAAATGCCCGCCGCTCGCCAGTGTCGTGGTCGCCAGTCGTTGCGTTGCGTTGTCCTTATCGTGGTGTTCCGAGTCGTCGTCGACTCGTCGCGTTGTCGTCGTCGCGGTTGTTGTTACAGTCGTCGAGGGGATGTCGTTGTGGTTGTCGTCGTGGTTGTCGTCGGTTGCCGTGGTTGTCGTCGGTTGCCGTGGTTGTTGAGACTGTCGTTTTCGTGGTTGTGGTTGTCGTGGTTGGTCGTGATCGTCGTAGTCGTCGGTCGTGGTTGTCGTGGTCGTCGGTCGGTCGTTGTCGTGGTTGTCGTGGTCGTCGTTCGGATATAGCCGCGAATGAATCCGCAATCCTAATCAGCAAACAGAACCGGAAATCACCGAGCGGTGTAGGAAAGGTGGCTTAACTGTACAGCTGGCTTGCGCAGGGTTTGCCTACACACCAATCACGTTGCCACCTCCGGGCTCCGTAGCCGCCTACCACTACCAGCCGTAGCCACGGTCATGACGACAATGGCGATGACGGCGGCGCACGCGTACGCCTTTCACTCTATACTAGGACGACAGCGGCGGTGGCAGCAGCCCCCCTACCGAGGCCACGTGCGCTGCAAACCACGACGACGACGACGGTGCGGCGACGGCAGCAACCCCCCTACCGAGGCCACGTGCGCTGCACACCACGACGACGACGACGGTGCGGCGACGGCAGCAACCCCCCTACCGATGCGGCCACGTGCGCTGCAAACCACGACGACGACGACGGTGCGGCGACGGCAAAACAGAAGACTTGCCGATGCGCCCGCTGAACGACTCAAACTACCGACCACCACCGGCGCCCTGCCAAAGCAGGGTCGACCACGCCTACCCCCAAACACGACGGCAGCGCCACCCCAACACGACAACAACCCGACAGCGGCGACATCGACGAAAATGGGCCCGGGGTGACCGCGACTCGGACGACGGTAGCGGCACTGCAGTGGCATTCTAGCTACTAGTAGCATTATTACTGTACATTATTCCATTGTAAATACACTTTCTTTGCTATTATCTTGGCTATAATATACTGCCCAAGCATGGTAATACCCGGGTCCACAGTGTAAATTTTCAAATAAACACAGTGCCGGTAAACCCGCGGTAAATCCGCGCGGGTTTTCTCACCCGCAGTACCCCCCCATAACCCCCCAATAACCCGGACCCTGACCCGGAGAAACCCGAACCCGGGACTTCGGGTACGGGTTTCTCCGGGTCAGGGTCAGGGTCATCCCAGAATAGAATGACCCCAGGGTGACCCCTCGCGATCCCTAGGGACTTGTGCAAGGCAAATAGCAACCCCGGGCCATCTGTTGGCGACGCCAAAACCAGTTCTCTACTGATTCGCCAGTTCTGCAGATAGTTTGGTGGGTGCCACCACATTTTAGATGAGAAATCTTTTAAGTATGCTCCCGCTGTCGGGTACGAGTGTGAACTATAACTTGAACAGACTCGGGCTTCTGCTATGATAGAGTGTCAATGTCTTCAAGAATGTCTTGGTCAATGTGTCTGTATCGTGATTCACGTGAGTCGTGAGATAGTTTCGACGCGGTCACGTTTATGATTCGAATCTGTGCGACTGAATCCCGTCTCCGCCGCGCGTCTTGTCTCTCACCAGATCTCACCAACCTCATATCCTTCCGTCAACCATTGAAACGGCCTCTTCAGCTGCATGATATGCTTAGCATGCAAGCTGTGATCTAAACAGCACCAAGGATCTGAATCAACGTATCTCCACGTGGAAAGCTATGCGCGTGAACGACAAGAAAATATCATGTGTCCGTAGTTTATTTCTCTGTTTTTTTATGCTTACGGTGACTGGGAATACAGTAGGTTCCTTGTGTATTCCGAACGCCATTGGCAGTGCGCCCGCGCACTATGTATCATCACAGCATGGTGCTATTAATTGGCTGAGACAACTAAGCGCGACTCTAGAGTGAGGAGGTTCCGATGGTAACCCCCTCCCCCGGCGCACACAGATGGTAGTCATCAACCAATATTTACCTCTCGGGCTATTTTTGGAAGCAAGTCCAACGCGGTTCATGACCAGGCGCACAGTACAGCACATATCCACTCGTAAGCTTTGCGTACGTATCATGGGGCTGAGGCACCCGTCCATTGGATCTAGTCCCCAGGCGCCTGTATCTGTCTTCAACTTGGGCGATGGTATCGGCGACAGGGTCCCTTCGTGTCTGGAGACTATCTTTCCCGAAATGCCCTCTGCTTCATCCAACGCTCCTCGACAATCCAAATGCAAACCTTTGTTCTCGCTACCGTACAGAAGCTCTATTTCGCCCAGAGCTCTCCTGTTCTCGGCGACCAAATGCGCGCCGCCTCTGACGCCGCTAATTCCCTCAATATCGAAACGTTCACCGCGTGGTCGCACGGCCCTCTTGTCATAGCAATTACACGATTGAAGCAGAAGTCGACGAATCCAGTCGATGTCTTTGTAGACAAGATCTTTCGATGGCGCTGGAGATGGATGAACGTCGCTTCCAGGTTACGCGCACACATCACTACCATCACAAAGCCTCGAAATCGTGCTGCCTTATCGCTCTGTCATCACTTCTATGCCATTATCGCTTCCAATACTTCTATGTGACTCCTAAGTTTAGAAAGAAAGTTGACTCTGCGTTCAGCCGTTCTTGTCCCCGTCACCGTCGCCCGACTGGAGCTCTTGTTCTCCCTCATCTTATCTACGTCTTCCCTTCTCTGTTCACTCTCAGCACTCGAGTATGATAGAATAAAGTAAGCGGGATTTTTTTTTTTGGTTTCCATTTCCGTGCGCCTTGACCCTATGTAGCACTTCACTTTGTGTAACTATTGCACCCTCCTCCAAATAAAGTTTCTCCCTTCCATCTAGAACCTCGCCGCTCCCTTGTAGAATTGTGCTACATGTACTGTAGTGATAAAGAGTAAATCGAGTCGAACTTGCCAGTCTTATTTGCGGTGTATGACATAATTACTGTAAAAATAATCTTGCAGTAATGCCAGTTACGCCAGTCCGTCCTTTCACATCCGCCCGACATCCGCCCGAATGGAGACGGAGGCAATCCCCCTCGAAGCGCCCTCGCCCCAGTGTCACCCAGATGGACGACTCGAACTCTTACTCCTCAACGACCCCGATGCGGACATCACCCTTTGCTCGTGTGACCTCCAAGAGTTCCGGGTTCTGAAATTTTATCTTATTAAGTACTCCCCTGTGCTCAGCGATCTAATACAATCATCTGCCATCAATTTCCCCGATTCCTCCACCTCCCTTCACGCAAGGACGCTTCCGTGCATTCAACTACCCGACAGTGGCACAATCCTTTCCAGTCTTCTTAGTTTCATTCTTCCTGTGCCCTCCATCCTTCCTTCAACCACCGAACGAATCATGGAGCTACTGTCGGTAGCGCAAAAGTACAAGATGGACTCCACTTTGGCCCACATCCGAGCAGTTGTCGGTTCACACGACCCACCTTTCATCCGCCCAGAGACCGCCTTCCTTATCTATGCCCTTGCTCAGACGTACGGACTTGGCCAGGAAGTTGCTCGGGCGGCACGCATTGCGTTGACTTTCCCGATGACCATTCAAGGCATGGAAGACAAGTTCGAAACCATGTCTGGCGCATATTTCCACTTACTATGGAAGTATTACCAGAGAGTTCGCACCAATCTCAGCTCGGACCTTATGGTGTTCAGAACACAGGGAGCAAGCAGTACGCTATCGGGTCAGACTTGCCAGATTTCCATTAGCAATGGTATCCCCACCTGGATTGATAGTTACATCGTGTCCATAGGGGAAGATCCCGCCTTTTTCAGCCTCACTGAGTTTCACATGTCCTTAACCCGCCACGTTCTCCACTCTCATTGTGTGTGGTGTAAAATATTAACACCGGGATGGTATATAACTTCTGGAAGGCACTAAGTGCTGCTGTCAATGACAGTATGGCAAATGTGAGTGTCAGAAAACTATTCATAATTTTCCGAACATCAATTAGAGCATTTGCACCTCCACAGAGTGAACAAGGTCTCCTACTTACAGAAGAGGGTGCAATACGAAGTCACCCAAACTTAGACGGAAGTGCCTCACCCGCCAAGAACAACTACTTGGAACCACCCCACGCCGATATAATTATCCAGTCGTCAGACCTCGTCTCCTTCCATGTGGACAAAGCAACTCTGTCCATGTCTTCTCCATTTTTCGCCGACGTGTTCTCTCTTCCCCAACCCTCTGACAATGAAGTTATCGACGGGCTTCCGATAGTGCGCTTATCTGAAGACGCAGAAATCTTGAACAGTCTCCTCAAGATGCTATACCCGGTCCCTTCTGTGGTACCCGATAGTTACGACAAAGCCTTAGAGCTACTCGCGGCTTCTCAGAAGTACGATATGGCTAGCATCCAGTCCTCTATCCGTACCGAAATAAAAAGCTGGGGACCAATTGTACTGACGGGGACAGTGGCCTATCGTGCGTACGCTATCTCAAGCAGCGCACAACTCCATCCCGAGATGGGGACCTCTGCCCGCTTCACTTTGGACTTCCCTATGACACTCGAAGATTTAAGCGACGAATTGTCGCTATTTGAGGGTTGGGCGTTGCGTGATCTTGTTCGTTATCGCAAGCGTTGCCGAGACGGTCTTGTTTCGACTCTTCAGTCGTTCCTTGTACCACCAAATATCTGGGTCGTTTGTACTGCAGACTCGCTCGCTCATATTCCATGCGTACAGTTTTTCCCAGGTGGTTACAAGACATTTTTTCACGACACATACAAACGTTACAAGAGCCGTTTACGAATCCTCTCCTGAAGCCTTCAAGTATCCGTGGGGAATATTTGGCCGCTCTGAACACTCACATCACCTCTCAAAATTGTCTCCCCTGCATGAAGGTACACACTTTGAAGGGGGAAACATTCTGTGAGGAGTTGGAGAGAACACTTACACAGGCACTGGATAAGGTAGCGTTTCATCGCATTAGGTTCTTGGGAGTCTGAGTCATTAACGATCAACCAAGGTACGCCTCATCCCAGACCGAGGGGGAAGTTTCACTCACTGAACCCATTTCTAGGAATCCGTGACGTCATAGGGAGTATTAGGGACTAAAGATACGAGTTGGAGATATGCATTTTTTAGAGCCGTCACGTCGTCAGAAAAGGTCAATCATGATGTGTAGTGGATGGTTTTTCAACAAACGTGCTCAGAAAGGTACCGCGACGGCCAGAGAGGTAGTAAGGCTATTAGGTTACGACTGAGGTTTACGCGGAAGGGATCTACTTCTGCCAGCCTGAGGTTGCGGAAGAGGGAAGGGGTGAGCATAGTGCAGAGATCACTAGACCGAGCGTTTGTTTTTCGTCGTTGGGGTTTAGATGCGTCAGGAAATCTTCATATCATGGAACGCGCAGCGGGAAGGTTGACTCTGGTAGTAGTAGGCTCCTTGCCGCTATCCACATTTTGCCGGGTCGTCACGGGTGCATCCTAGTGGACTTGAATCGTCGGTTGCACATAAAGTTGGGAAATGAGATCACCCCCCTTCCATCGCACAGGCGAGATGCTGGGTGGTTGACTCATGTTCCCCAGGCCCAGTGACAGGATATTCGTGGGATGAGTGTAAAGACGCCGGACTCGGAAAAGCCCCTCTCAAGGCACAGGGGCGAGTCTGGCGACGCCTATCTGTATTTACAAGCATTGGGAAGACTAACTCGAGGTGAAATACACCAGCGGCGGTACAGGAATCGCTCCAATGGTGAAGGAACGTGAGGTGAGGACGGCCAAGAGGACGGCTCTTTTTTTTTTTTTTTTTTTTTTTTTTTTGGAATAGCGATATATTAGGTAGCGAAGGATAGTAACTAGGTTACCTAACAATTCTACCTAACGCGCTGATGCGAACAAGGGGGTTGCGGGACTGCAGTGAGATATAGTATGTACCTTTTTCTCATAAGGCCGATAGGGAAAGGGGGGGGGGTATTTATGTAAGCATGCCCCTATCTATATATGGTATTATTTTCCCGTGCCTACTAAATACGGTAACCCAAGCGTCTTTTTATGTACAACTGTATAGTCCGTACTAATAAATCATGCACGCCTGCGTTTCAACACACCTGCATCACTCAAGCACACTTCACAAGTCCAGCCTTTTGCTGAGGACAAAGGCCCAACACATGACAGATGATACTGGTATGGTTTTATATCAGTGTGCTTGTGTCCGAAACATATAACTCACCCATCTTGTTTCACATCCGGCAATTCTACAACAAACAATGTCTTCCCTCCTGTTACCTGCCGATGGTGCTGCCGAATCTCCACACAAGCACTCGGAGATGTCGTGCATATTGCGCAGTTTCCGTTTGCGACCAAATGAGGACATCTGTGCGCCTCTGAGGAGGCCGCTATCGTTGTTGGTCTCCATGGGGCATTCAGTGGGGAGGTGGGCAGCAACATCTGTAGCTGAGGGGAGGCGTGTTCAGCGGCAAGGGAGCACCAAAATTGGAGGTGACTTACCAGGTGTGTATTCATTTGCCCTTGTAACAAGAGCGACACTAACGCTTGCACCAACAGCCCCTATTCCCGACTCACCTCTCCCATCCACCGTCTCCGACCCTTTCAACATGCCTTCTCCAGTGTCCGCACCATATCGCACGTCGTTCTCATCCAGTAACGTCGGTGCACCCTCACCACTGCCCTCAGCGCCATTTGACCATGGTTGCACTTCCTCGCTCCCACCGAACGACTCAGCAGCCTCCCATTCCTCTGCGCCCATTATTCTATTTCCAGTGTTATCATCTTCTTTGGCCCTGTACTCGTCTTCACTTATGTGCTCGTCGTTCTCGTCTTCGCTTTCACTTATGCGCTCTTCAAAGTCTTTGTTTGCTGTCTCGTCTTCGCATGCAATGTAACTAATGTCGGGAATGATTAGTAGGCTTTGAAAGTAAATGTAAGCACCATACCTCGAAAGCCTACGGGAACTGTGTGCCTCTGAAACTTTCAATGGCACTTTTGACTTCCCTTTTCCGCGTCGCTTTGGCTGTTTACGGCGGGTCCTTCCAAATCTGCGCCATCGCTTCCTCCTCCTCTGGTGTTAGCTTCCAGAGGTCTTCATGCTTCATGGTGTCGACGCCCCGGTGTCGCTGTCGAAAATGTATTTGCATGTTGTACCGCCAGACCGCTGGAGATCCATCCGGGCAGTAAGGACATTGGAGGGGGACATTCGAGCTTGGTGATGAGCTCGAAGATACCATGGCCGTCGAGTATGAGAAGTTGGTCGCATTTGGGCATGACGCAGTGCCACCGTACTTGAGGGCCCATGGGTAGTTCCGTCCGGGGCGCCTCGTCAAATATATCGTGCACAAGTTAGCAGGCCTGAGGCAGAGCCCACATGGCTCCTGTGACCTATCGATAGTCGGGTCGTGCAGTATGTGGCTTGCGATGTGTGCGAGCACACGCTGACCGTTGGTGGTGTCAAGTTGGACTGGAGGTACGCATGCCGGGCATTCGTGCGTGCTTGAACTCTCGCACGTCGTAGAGGTCTTCTGCGACAAAGCAAGCCTCCCCTAAGCAAGTACAACAAGATCAGCTAAGTCTCAATCGGGGGCGGTAGTGATGTGCATTTACCCGATCTCTCACGATAGGGAAAGCGGTCAGTTCGCATGGTTTCTGGGATGAACTTTAGCTGGGGTTTGGTCAGTCGATCTCGAAGGCCAGACGAGAAGGCAATGAGCGTGGAAGTTTCGAATAGGTAGAATGGCGCGCGCGAGGGAGGCATGGCTAGGGGGGGGGTTAATGGGCTGAACGAGATTGCCTGGGACTTTGAATTTGATGGGCAGAAGATGGTGTGTCTTCCAGTCATACTTGTCGTAGTGTTGGTCGTCGTCGTTGGATGTGCTCACCAGGCTGTAAACCTGATATGTGATGCGAACGGTGTCCTCGAGAAGGACGTCGAGACGCAGATAGTCAACGGCTTTCGATCCAAGGTGAATACCGATTATTTCGCCAACGCAAAGGAATATATTGTCTTCACAAGAAACAAGCGAAGCAATTGGATTGTTCACCATAAGGATGTCGCCAAGATCCTCAGAGGCGTCGTCTAAAAATGTGTCGGGTTCTGACTGCACAAAGCGTGCCTGCTGTTGGACTCTACGCAGCCGGTCTGCCGAGCTCGTTGATTTACTATACCTGAATAATAACGACAACGCTCGAGACTTGTTTAGCGTGCTTGTGTCATCTTCGACTGTGACGACATTACTGAATGTATGCTTGTCAGGGGCCCACTCCAGAGAGGTCGCAGCGTCTTCGAGTTCGCAGATACCATTGCCAGTGATGGGAATGTGTGGGTCTGACAGGACGGCATCTTGGGCCAGGTTACGAAGGACGTCATCATGCGATGAGTCCTCCGAGTCGTCACCAGGAAGAGACGCGTGCACGAGGAGTGTACCGAAGGGTGCCAGCATCGTAGCATCTGGAATTGCCTCCACAGCGCAAAGGATGTCACAGACAAATGGGTGGTCTGCCTCCAGTTTGCGCCGACCCCGGATCCAGACAGTAGGAGGAGTTACGGAGTTAAGAGCCTGAGAAGCCCTCCATGAACGCGGAGATATGTGGTCTGCGGAAGAAGGAATTTCGGACGAGTCCAGAGACACACATGGAAGGTGCAGACGTCGCGGTGCTTTATCCCATTCAGGGTGCAAAGCCAGAATGTTCGCAGATTCCATAGTTCCAGTCAGACGCGAGCCGAGTTGGTAGTTGTCAACATTGGCGTCATTGCCTATGATCGTCCGTAGGCAACCGAATAGGTTTTCGAGGCGATCGGTGCCGAGGAGTACTATGTTGAAGTCATCGTTGGGCGTGTCGATTTTGGCCTTCGCGACGCAAAAGAATACGTTTTTGACCATCATGATAAGGTCAACATAGAGAGCAGTTGGGACGAAGTTGCTGCACGCCTTCTCGTGAACATAGAGAACCAACGCGAGGTGTGCTGCATAGCTCAGGTGCTCGAGCTGGTCCTCAATAGACAGGTCGACACAGATATATGGCATGAGGAAATGACGGCACATAGAACCAAATAGACGAAGGGAATCTCGGGCTTTGATGCGACCTGGCGGACCAGATGTGAGGCGAGGAAGACTCCAGATGTCCCGAAGAAGCGTTGAACGTGCTCGAAAGCGCGTGCGTGAGAAATCGTGGGCAGAGGGTGGTTGAGGAGAAAAGGGGGGAAGAGGAGCAGCCAGAAAAGAGGGGAAGAATAGCGAGAATTGTCCTTCGAGTGCCCGCGTTTGGGCCTGACTTCCGGGGCAATCACACTAGAGAGGGGGACAGAGGCGACCGGGCGCTGTCTGATTCAATGTAAAGTAAAAGTATATATACAAAGAGTTCAGACAGTAAAAGGGATAAGGAAAGGGGACCCGAACAAAGGTACCGAGAAAGGCCGCATGGCCGAGGCGATCGAATGCGTGAAATGAAAATAAAGAAATTGAATGGTTTCAGGCTCAGCCGGAATGCTGGCCTTACACCTCCTGGGGGGTCAAAATCTTGACCGTCCCCGGTCAAGCTACATCTAAGAAAAAAAAGTTCGGGTTTCTACGTCGAAAAGTAAGAAATCGTGAGCTAAAACGGTAGTGGTGTCGTGCACGAAGATAGTCATCAAAAACTAAGGCCTACACCTGCAAGCGTCGCCGAATCGCGAACCTACACCTCCGGGATCGAAAACGATGAGGTCGTCGATTGGAACGGGAATGGGGGAGGCCAGTGTCGAGCGTGGTGCAGCCGTCGCGTGTCTTCGACTTGCGCTTGCGAACGTCTTCATGTGCCGAGAGTACTTTGAAACTTGAGGACTGTCCTCCGGGGTCGAAAACGGGATTGTCGATTGGGACGGGAATGGCGATAGCGACGTGCGTGATGAAGCCGTTGCATGTCTTCGACTTGCGCTGGCGAATGTCTTCGTGTGCCGACTGCCGAGAGTAGTTGAAACTTGGACACTTGAACTTGAAGACTGGCCACCGGGGTCGAAAACGAGGCGTGCGACGCGGGGGGTGAGCTGTCCGAGCCGAAGTCGTTGTGCCGAGGTGTTGCATGAATTGGATGTCTTGAAGGTGCCGTTCCGACTGCCGCCGGGGTCTTGATTCTTGCTCCAAAACTTGTGCGTGTGGGTGGAAGGAGTTGAGACGTTGAGAAGCGCCGAGACCAGGACTGCAGCGATGACGATAGCGAGCGCGAAGTTGAAGTGAGCAAGTCTAGGGCTAGACCGCGGGGACGAGGCGAGTGGGAGACGAGACGCGAACGTTTGTGAGACTTCATGGACCATTGGGGGTTCTTGCGCTTGCGGGACGAAAGGAGTCGCTGGCGAGGTCGGGGCTGATGTGACTTCAAGTGAGGAGGAATCCGAGTCGAGCGTCTTGATTCTGGGAGGTCGTTGCGGCGGTGTTGAATGGCGTGGAGTGGGAACGGTTACTGAAGCTTCGTGTTGCGCGAGCAGGAGGGGGATAGTCTCGCCTAGCGACGACAGGGACGACTCCGGGTGACTCAGCGTGACGACATCTGAAGGTGCAAGGGCAGGGGAAGACTCAAGCTTCACATCGTCGAGCTCGAGAGGCTTAGATAACGACGCCGGTGTCGATTCGCTGGACGCAGGGAAGCAGAGCTGTGAGTTAGAGGTCGAGGGTGATGGCGCAAGACTCGTAGGCACATGACTAGGGAGGTCAGAAGGACACAGAGACAGGCTAAGGGGCGCAGGCTTGATCTCGGGTACGTTGTCAGTAATCGGGGAACCAAGCAAGGAGGTCGACGGTAGGGAAGAATCCGAATGGAACGACGTGGACGAGGGAATCGAAAACGTGGACGCGTGCTCGGGCTGATCGTCTGTTGCCGATGTCACCGGGGAGGGTAGGAACGTGGACGAAAGCGGAGACAAAGGATGGAGCGTCGAAAGGGGTAACGATAACAAGGGAACTGACATAGACGTAGACACGGCCTCGTGCTCGGACTCGGGCTGATTGTTCATCGCCGATCGCGCAGGGGAAGGCAGGAACGTGGACGAAGACGGGGGCGTGAGCGCGAAAGTGAACGCCGGGGTGATCGAAGGTATGGACTCAGTTTCGGGCTCGGGCTGTTCTTCTGCTACCGAGGGTAGGCACGTTGACGATGTCGGAGAGGGTGTGGGCGCAGTCGAAGACAAGGGATGTGTAGATGAGATCTCGGGGATGTCAGCAGCCGAAGGTGCGAGCGAGGAAGCATGATATGGGGTAGGAAAGGAGGCCGAGGGTCGCAACGTGGTGGACAACGTGGGTGCAGGCTCGGGCTGATCGAGCGTCACCGAAGGCGCTTGCGTGTACGGAGATTCCGAGGGCGAGATCAAGGAATGGGGGAGGTCTGAGTCTGGCGTCGAGTGAGAGAATGGGGAGCTTGATGGGGAGAGGTCGCCGTCGTCGGGGGTGGTCTCAGCGTACGTGGCGACAGCGCGCGTCAGTCTAAGGCTCGGGGGCTCGAACTGCTTCGCATGCGACCAGGGCGACGGGAAGTAGTCGTCGTATGCAAACGCTGCACGCGCGCAACTGAAAACGTCTTCGAAATGGAATGGGGCGTCGGGCGGCTGGAAGGGGTTCTTGCCGAGAAGACGGGGCCGGAGGACTTCGCGATCCTCGGGGTGAAATCCGTACCAAAACGCGGTGTTGCGTTCTTCTTCTGTCAGGTGGCCTGCGTGCACTAGGGGTTCGCCGAGACAAAGAAACTGTCTGTAGTACCGCGACACGTCGTCCGTGCAGTTCATTCGTGTTCTGGAGGAGACTTGGACATAGTTCAGTAACCTTTGTCTCATAACCTGGGGACGTGGGGTGGTACTGCCGAAGACGTTGATGAGGGATTGCCGGAGGAGGGGCCAGTCATGCGAGCGATATCCGTTAAGGGTCCTACACAGCTCGCGCAAGGAGGGGTCTATATAGCGAATGAGGGTGTCGACTCGCTGCGGGTCCGTCAGTGCGCAGTCATACGCTCGGCCTTCAAACTCGTCCAGGAAATCTTCGAACGTATTGGCGTGTCCCGAGTAGTATGGTGCGAACTTTGAACGAGGGGAGGGCATCGCTGCCGGTCCGGTGCGCGGCGCGTACGGGTTGTCGTCGTCGTAATACATCCTCGTGCCAATGGTGCGTACGTGCGATGGTCGAAAAGAGAAATGAATGGGTGTCGGGGATGTAAAATCGATCCTGGGGGCGAGACTGGAGGGCGAACGCGCGAGTTCGGAGATTGGAATGGAGGTGGATTAGAAGCAGATACAACGAGATCGAAGGGGATCGAAGGGGATCGAAGGGAACGAACAAGGGAACGATGAAGATAAGTGTAAGCGAAAACGACTAGATCTTGACGACGATAACGAGGTGGGGTACGAGCTGGAGTCGGGCGAGCTTCGCAGACTGAGGGAAACTGTTTGACATTGCGTAGGTCACCAGAGGCGACCGAAAAGAAGGAGAAGAGGTTGAGGCTGCTTGGTTGTAGGATTGGTCACCAGAGGCGACCGAGAGGTGGTAGAAAGTTGAAAGTTTGGAGGGAGGATAAAACCACTGAACTCTGCCTCACTGGGGCAGCCAGGTGAACGTGCTCGAAAGCGCGTGCGTGAGAAATCGTGGGCAGAGGGTGGTTGAGGAGAAAAGGGGGGGAAGAGGAGCAGCCAGAAAAGAGGGGAAGAATAGCGAGAATTGTCCTTCGAGTGCCCGCGTTTGGGCCTGACTTCCGGGGCAATCACACTAGAGAGGGGGACAGAGGCGACCGGGCGCTGTCTGATTCAATGTAAAGTAAAAGTATATATACAAAGAGTTCAGACAGTAAAAGGGATAAGGAAAGGGGACCCGAACAAAGGTACCGAGAAAGGCCGCATGGCCGAGGCGATCGAATGCGTGAAATGAAAATAAAGAAATTGAATGGTTTCAGGCTCAGCCGGAATGCTGGCCTTACAGCGTGTACGCCAGTAAGACATCTTGCTTATCATTCGGATTGAGAACAGCACGGACATGTTGAGGTTTGTGCCCAGCTTCAAGAAGGTGACTCCGGAGAAGTGGAGGAGTGATCCACGTCCCCTGCACCAGGAGGCCCTTTTCGCGCAAGAGGGCGTTGCGTGGTCGCTTGGCACCAACGTGTTTCCAGTCTTTGTCGCAGGTAATATCATTGTCACCGACGTGCAGGTCAAGGAGAGCACACTGCAGATAGCCAGGGATAGATGGGTGAGAAGGGAGAAAGCTTTTGCTTGAACGTGAGGAGCACTAGTGCCTTCCCCCGCTTTGCCTCGCCGTCCGAGGCGATGGAGACGACCCGTGCGTTCGAAAGTGCTTTTGAAAGCTTGATTGCATCGAGTGCCGTCTGGATGAGAATTGCGTGGTCTTCTGCGGTCTCTTTCTTACAGCTCCCTGAGATGAGAAACGGTTTCGCACTGTAAAGTCTAGAATTATTGCAGAGGATGCCAATCGCGCCGACGGTGGCCTGTCGGAACGGAACGACTAAGCATTGACGGGGCCACGGCGTGGGAGACTCGGTTAACACTTACTTCATGCGCGAGATGCACGTTTCCGCATACCATATCCTGGAACAACAGCTCCGCATCTGCGATGCTGTTGAAGTCCATACATCTCCCTTTCGTGTGCTCCCTACACCACCCTAGAATTTGGTTTGTTTCGATCGCACCATCGTGGACGCGTCTCTTGCGCGATCTCGTCAAACATCAAGACTATGTGGTATTTCCCTTGGGCTGCCAATGTAGCCGACAAACTGTCAAATGCAGCCGCCAAATTGGTCTCAAGATCCTTGGCAAGCGGGTAAGATGGAGAACAAATGAGGGGCGGGATTATGGTGCGGCGACGGACAGTGGAAGGGGCAGGGATCCCGAACATACGATGGGCGATTTCGGCCACTCGTTGGCCGCCAAGGCGCAGGAATAGGAGTGTTTGTAAATCTTCTTTCTCGGTGAACCCTTTCGGACGATAGAGGCCACGCCCAGCCTTTTGAATCAAGTCTAGGATTGCTGCCACACTCATGCGACGGTCAGAGGCGACACGAAGAACGCGATCCAACCGAGGGACGTTCCCACTTGACATGGCCAGGAGTACCTGCCGGTGCAAGGTGATTGTGCCTTCGCGCCTGACAAGTTTCTTCGCGTCGTTGGTTCGCCGAAGACGGAACAGATCAATGGTACGATCTTTTTTTCGCGCGGTCTCAGTCATGCCTGCTAACCCATGGAACTTGTATGGTGCCTTCTCGTTCACACCGTTTTCTATTCGGTCCAAGACCTTTTTAAATTTTAGGTTAGATAATAACGCTCGACATGGCTGGCATAGGCCATTCTCATCAAGGTCACGGTTTTCGCACTTGCGTGCGTGTAGCAGGAGGGTTCCACAATAGGAGGAGAACTCCCATGGTGTATGCTCCTCAACATGGAGAAGGAATGGGTACGCGCCGATCCCTGTCTGACCGTGTGGTGCGCTTACTGCATGTCGCTTGCACCTCGCCTCTTGCCTCGCCTTCAATACACCCTGTCGATTGTTCGCAGGTAGCCCGGGTACGACAATCGATGGCGACGAAAGGGTGGGAAGTTGAGGTGCAGAATCAGACGAAGGTAATGTCCCAATATATTCGATGTCGTCATCGTCGTCATTTGTGTTTGCAGACCGCGACCTTGACCGCAACAGTTGAGACGAGGGTGTATCAGTCGTCTCTGGACCATCCTCTGTAGGAGGGACCTTGGGCGGGAGATTGGGTGAGATGGAGGCAGTTGTATGCGTTCCGCGCCTTCAGTCATGGTAAGCAAGTCATCCACTGGCATTCTGATGGCCAATGAGTACTTACTGTTTCACGAGTTCAATTGCTTTCGATAGTCTTCCAAGCTTCCCTTCAAGTAACCCCGCGGCGACACCGTAATCGACAACAAAACTGCGGACATACTGGGTTAGACCCTCGACACCCAAGGGCCCGCGCCGCACACGCTGTGCAAGTTTTTCGATATCGATGTCAAACCCCAATAGCCTGTTCAGCACCGCGTCGAGATGCTCCCAGGCCTCGCTTGGGTCTTCTGGGCCTCCAGCCAAAACGACGCGTGCCATATCGTCGTGCTCTTCTGCCAGTGGGACTTGTGGGGGCAGCTCTAGTGCTGCACGGGTGATATCGGCCAATAGTGCTAACGCGCGTGCATCGGGACTCTGGTCGGGATGCACTGAAGTTCCAGGGACCGCCAAGGTGTCCATGCGGTAGACCTGGTGTAGGGAGGGGAGCGAGGAGGGGAGATCTTTGGGGGAGCACCTTGGGGAGTGCGGCCTTTGATGCGACACCGTTTCGCGCTTGGCTTTGCTCGCTACTTGTCCCGCCCTGTGTAGCTTTTGTGAAGTATGAATGCAATGTGTTTGTTTGGCTTGTGCTCGGTGTCGAGCTTTTCTGAGTCTTTGCTACCTTCAAGCACCCCGGCGAACCCCTATGCTGCAAGAAGTTTTTGGAACCCCGTTACCGACCCGAACTTTCATGCGACATATGTCGCATGTGTATACACCGTCGTCATCTGGTGTCGGAATGGACTCGGAGGGCGCATCAGCTAGCGCAGTTGTAGACATGTTGTCGAGTTGTGTGAAGATTTGGAGGTTGCTGAGGCTTGCTCTGAGGTCTGGAAAATAGGAGGTACCGGGCGCACGCACAGAGAACACCTGAAGTCCTCAATGTCACTCAAAACTTGACTCTGAACTTAAGAGTATAGTAAAACTTCTATTTCCACTGGAATCAAGCTCAAAGGGAGCTCAGTACAAGATGCGATTCACATTCTTCGTGCTAGCTTAGTGGGCTGTCCGCTTTTAGCGCCCAATAGGCGCCCGTCAACAGATGTTCGCTAAGGGCCCGGCAGACCCCCCTCCCCTCCCTAACATGGGTATGGGCGCTTACATTCCCGCGACCCCCTTGGTAGCAGTCGCTCAAGATCAGTCATATGTCAATTGGTGCTCGGCCGGGCACAAGAAGTGAAAATCCCACCCCATCGTCAGCTATGTTGAGTTGTGCAATCTAGAAATAAACCGTTCAGGACGTTCAGGGCCTAGCGCACCAAATTTTCGATTGGTGCGTTGGGTCGGCCTGAACCAATATCGCGGACCCACTGGCAAGCCATACCAATCTACTCCGTTGCACGGCTCTCCGCTTCCAGAGGCTTGCATTCCCGCGCCTCGGAGTATTTGTGTCAGTGGGTGATGAATAGATTCAACCGGGAATAGGACATACACCTCTTATCCCGTGCCAGCTGAGCGACGGTCTGATGGTATCATGGTACAGCACGATACATATAGCCTGAGAGGGCTCACATGGCGGTGTCCTCGTTGTCAAGTTGGGATTTTGAGCGTCTATACTGTAGCCCAAATCAGACCTTCCGAGACATTACATGGCCAGAGACCGTGCCTACGTATGAATTTTAAAAAGAAAAAAGACCGTGCCTACGCCTAACTTACCAGCGCTTTCTAGGTGTCTCGCCAGTCTCCGCCACGTTACCACTCCCTCATCATGCATCATGAGTCAAAACAAGGCTCAATCTCCCGCTCCTAGCTCGTCCTCCAAGACTCCCGCAACGACCCCATCCTCTTCGAATTTCAAAGCCGTCTTTGAAAAAGCCCTCAAGGCATAGAATAAAAAGATAAATCAAGATCTTACCGCTCATCCTCTCGCTATCCAGCTCCAACCATGCGACTCTCCTGCGACCATTCTAACCATACTTCAAGAACAAGCCGACCAGTTCAAACAATCTCGGAGTGCCGACGAGAGGTTGCAAAAATGGCGTAACCCAACGATCAACGTACTGTATGCGTTCTCGCAGACACTTGGCGAAGGGATTGGTTTGGTGAATATCAATTGATCTGCCGGCGACCTCGCTCTGATACCAATTCGGCAGGTTTTCTCTCCCGCTAAAGTGATATTTGCTGGTGCTGGTGTCCTCCTCTTGGTAAGTGGCCTCGTTTATTCAATCGCAAGGATCCTTGTGACATTGGGGGTTCTTAGGCGGCCAAGGAGGTCGAAGCAAGTCAAGACATTATTATCGATATCTTTGAACGCATCGAAAATTTCTTCAGACGACTGGAGGTTTATATCGAGGTCCCTCCAACTCCGGCGATGGCAGATATGATGGTGAAGATAATGGTCGAGATGCTGGATATCCTTGGGACGGCCACAAAGGAAATGAAGCAGAGTCGAGCGAGTGAGTTCATCTTTCGACTTAGGTTTCTCGGAGCTGATGCACGTTCAGGAAAGTTTCTGAAGAAGGTGGCGGGAATAAGTAAGCTGGAAGATGGGTTGAAGAAATTGGACAAAATGACGAATGAAGAGGCTCGAATGGCGAATGCGGAGGTGCTGAAGGTCGCACACGACATCAAGAAAACGGTGGAGGGGGTCGACGAGAATATCAAAGTGGTCGACGAAAAAGTGCAAACAATTATCAACGGTGCGTAAACGGTGTTTAGCAGGTCATCAACACTATCACCAACTTTGAACCATATAGACGGAAAGGAAGTAGCGACGGAAGCAAAATTGGTCATGCAAACAACGTCGCACAACGTAGGCGACATAAAGCGTTCGTCATCAATCCCGTCATTGTTGATGGTCGAGCGTCTTACACGCTCACAGGGGTGCAATTGCTTAGAGTCTTAGAGAAGTGGCAATCTCCTTCGGATCCGTCCACAAATCACGTCATTGCATCTGATCGTCAACACGAAGGAACGGCGGAGTGGTTCTGTAAAGGCATCACCTTTGAGGAATGGAAGACGACCGGATCCCTTCTGTGGGTCCATGGGAAACGTACGCCCTTCTTATTCCCCATAGCTTCCGTGAACTGATGGTCCGCCCACTCCGTAGCCGGCTCTGGGAAAAGCATTTTATGGTTCGTCGCTTCTCAACTCTCGCATATCTAGTAGCTTATGATTACCGAGAAGCTCCGCTATCATCAACGATATCGAAATGCTGCACAAGGCTGGATTAGCCTCCATGGCGTACTTTTATTTCGATTTCCGGGATGTCGCCAAACAATCCCGTCGCGATTTACTTCGCTCACTTCTCATCCAACTTTCTGATTGTTCCGATCAATTCTGCGACATACTCTCTCGGCTCTATGAGACGCATGGCAAAGGAACGCGTCAGCCTAGTGACAGCGCTTTGACGCGCTGCCTGAAGGAAATGCTCACCCTTCCTAATCGCTGTCCCGTTTATCTGATCATGGATGCTCTCGACGAGTGTCCCAATACCTCTGGAATTCCATCCGCTCGCGAACAGGTCCTTGACCTCGTGAAAGAGCTCGTCTCCCTGCAGGTATCAAGTCTTCGTATCTGCGTGACCAGTCGTCCGGAGGTCGACATCCGGTACGCGATCGAGCGCCTCCCGCTTTGTTCAGTTTCCCTTCACAACGAAAGCGGGCAACAGAAGGACATCATCGAATATGTCAAATCTGTGGTCTACTCTCCCTCGAATACGTTTATGAAAAGGTGGAGGGACGAAGATAAAGATATGGTGGTGCAGGCGCTCTCGGAACGAGCTGACGGAATGTAAGAGCGATTACAGTGAGGAATTTCGGCGACGCTCATCTATTTAAGGTTCCGATGGGTTTTTTGCCAGCTGGAAACGCTGCGACATTGCCTCCCACAGAATGTCCCGCACGTACTGCGCCAACTTCCTGCAACTTTGGACGAGACATATGCGCGGGTGCTGAAGGAAATCGGGAAGACCAACCAATTCTATGCACATCGTCTGTTACAATGTCTCACCGTGGCAATGCGTCCGCTTCGTGTCGATGAGCTGGCAGAAATCCTTGCACTCGACTTTACGGCCGAAGAAGGGATACCGGAGCTGAGAGATAATTGGCGGTGGAAAGACAAGGAGGAAGCGGTGCTGTCTACGTGCTCCAGCTTGATTTCAGTTGTCGGTCCTTCCTTTCACCGCGTGGTTCAATTTTCGCACTTTTCGGTGAAAGAATTCTTGACGTCGGATCGCCTGTCTACTTCAAGTGCAGATATTTCATACTTCCATATCCTTTCCGAGCCGGCACACACCGTCACTGTCGAGGCCTGCTTGGGAGTCCTACTTCGATCGCAGAACGGAGCGAGTGATGCGGATACAGGAAATGGCTCTCCTCTGACTATATATGCTGCTCAGCACTGGGTAGACCATATCCGGTTCGCGAAAGTGTGGCCACGCATAGAAGACGCGATCCGACGTCTGTTTGACCCCGCAAAGCCACATCTCGAAGCCTGGCTCAAGTTACTGGGTTCTGGGCACCATCATCCACCGTTCTTCCCTGGTTACGAAGACAATAGACATTCCGGATCACCTCTTATTAGAGTAATGGTCACGCCACACCACTTCGGAGTCATGTGACCCCTCGTATATACGCGTTTCGTTTCTATAGTTGTCCCTTAGTCGTTTGTATCATACCGCCACTAAGGGACTTCTAGATCTAATAGGTTATGGGCCCTGACAGTGCAATGTGCCAGATTAAGGGGGAGTGTTGGATTTGTAATCTGTCACATGACCTGGACCAGAGAGTTCCAGAGTGGTCACCCAGGAGAGGGACCCAGATCAGCAGATGTAAAACAAACCACCTCAGAAACCCAAGGTCAGGTAGCTCAGTTGGTAGAGCACCTGGTCCAGTAGGCCTGGGTTCAAACCCCAGTCTGGTCACTTTTATGCGCGTGCTACAGGTTATGTGGTAGCAGCACGTCGTGTGTGTCTCGTACGTCAGAGTATTCCGAGAGAATGGCATATGCATGGTCCTGAGGCGCCGCCGAATGTGATCTTCGCTCCTCCTGGCGGCGCGCCCCGGATTGCCGCCAGGAGGAGCGAAGATCACATTCGGCGGCGCCTCAGGACCATGCATATGCCATTCTCTCGGAATACTCTGACGTACGAGACACACACGACTTGCTGCCCACTGACCTCCATTTCGAGGGTAACCCTCCTTCCATCGACGACGCCCTCGCTGCTCTCAGCGATGGATCCCTAGGACCCTCACTAGAAGACGATGAACCAACTTGGGCACAAGCACTCGCGTCTCGTACGTCAGAGTATTCCGAGAGAATGGCATATGCATGGTCCTGAGGCGCCGCCGAATGTGATCTTCGTGGTAGCAGCACATAACCTGTAGCACGCGCATAAAAGTGACCAGACTGGGGTTTGAACCCAGGCCTACTGGACCAGGTGCTCTACCAACTGAGCTACCTGACCTTGGGTTTCTGAGGTGGTTTGTTTTACATCTGCTGATCTGGGTCCCTCTCCTGGGTGACCCAGATCAGCAGATGTAAAACAAACCACCTCAGAAACCCAAGGTCAGGTAGCTCAGTTGGTAGAGCACCTGGTCCAGTAGGCCTGGGTTCAAACCCCAGTCTGGTCCCATAACCTATTAGAGTAATGGTCACGCCACACCACTTCGGAGTCATGTGACCCCTCGTATATACGCGTTTCGTTTCTATAGTTGTCCCTTAGTCGTTTGTATCATACCGCCACTAAGGGACTTCTAGATCTAATAGGTTATGGGCCCTGTTGCCTAAATCTGGACAACGACCTCTCCCTCAGTAGCTCTAAGACGACTCAGCTTCCGCTTTCTCTGTCAGCCTCTCAACTCTTCTCGTGGCATACGCCCGCTTCACCTATCGGCCTCTCAGCTCTTCTCGTAGCACAACCCTCGAACACCATCCAAACACATGGCTTCTCCTGGCGGGACAGAAGCCCCAAGCAATCCCCCGGCAGGGGGGTCTGGAACTGCTGGGGCAACCCCTGCGAGCTCATCTGGCACTGGGGCGACACCCGCCGGCTCCGGCGGGACAGATGTCGTCATCAATGAGAAACCATTCGCCTCCGATCCGGCTTGGCCGGCAGATCTCCTTCTCAATCGCCTGAAGTCCAACTGGGAACGATGGGACCGACGCTTGACTCTGATCGTCGATCAGCGCAACTTCTCGTACTACCTCGACGGCTCCCTCCCATGTCCCGATCCGGTCACCCATCCTAAGGCAGCCCTCAATTGGGGGAGCAATGACCGTGCCCTCCGCGCATTTATCCTAGAACATGTTGCGGACGTCGAATACGGAATTGCCAAGCCATTCCGTACTTCACGTGAAGTGTACAACACTCTACGCAAGAGCCATGAAAATTTGGGTCCACATGCCCAAGTCCATCTCATGAAGAAGGCCCTCGACGCCCGCGTGACACTCACACCCCCTTTGAACTTAGGCCAGACCTTTGATGAGATCGACCGCCTGCACGAGAGATTCACGAGCATGGGCAAGATGGACGACGATAAATTGAAGATCCTGCTCTACATCAACTCACTCGATCCGCTCCCTCAATTACAGTCCTCTGTCAACGAAATGCTCTCAAACCCTGCGGTCACCTCGACCGACGTTAAGGAGCGAGTTATTCGAGAGGAGCAACTGCTCCAACGCCGTGAAGCATTGGGTATTCCCCTCACCTCCGGACTGGGAGAGAGCACCGCTTTAGCCGCTACCACTTCGACTAGGACCAGACCGGTCTGCGCCAACTGCAGACGCAACAATCACCGAACTGAATATTGCATCTCTCCCGGTGGACAAATGGCCGGGAAAACCATCGACGAAGCCCGAGCCGCGCAAAGAGCTGCGGCGGGCAAACAACAGTCCCGCGGCAATCGCAACACCGCCAACTCCAGCACTCCGCAACAAACAACGACGCCGACTGCCGCGCCTTCAAAGCATACAACCATGACTCTCAATGGAAAGTGTTATATGCTGGTACCCAACAATAACGCTACGCCACAGGCCGCTCCGCAGACCGTTGACACCGGGGAAGGTAATATGGCAGCCATCTCAATGGCCGACTACGACCAAGAGGAGTATTTCGCAATGCTGGCAACGACCGATGATGCTCGCGCTTCCATCAACTGGAATGAGAACATGCAGTTAATCAAGAATCCCGTGGCATATTCTGTTGGACGTTGCGACTTACCGCGCGCCACCGAAATGCCCTTCATCTTCGACACCGGAGCAACTTGCCACATTTCGCCTGAAGCGTCTGACTTCAAAACTCTTAAGAAGATCCCGCGTTATCCCGTCAAAGGCTTGGCTGGTTCCGCCATATACGCTGTCGGGGTCGGCGACATTGAACTTCGCATTGCAGGCGGCCACACTCTGCTCCTCTCCGACGTCCTCTACATTCCCGACTCTTCCGTACGCCTCATCTCCATACTCGCCTTGAACAAACGCGGAGGTTATATCGCCCACTTCGACTCCACGAGCTGCTGGGTCACGAACAAAAGCAACACAGTGCTCGTTCGCGGAGTATTATCACCCACTAAACGCCTATACGTCCTTACCACACAGATCCCTACCGTCCTACGCAGAAAGTCGGTTGAGCCAGCCACTGCCCTCTACACGAGGGTACCGGACGTCGAGACTTGGCACCGCCGACTAGGACACTGCAACAATCGCACCATACTCGAAATGGCAAAGGGTAACGTCTCCACAGGTATGCCGATCGACTTATCTTCTTTCCCTGCCAAATGTGATCACTGCACACTCGGCAAGCAGTCGCGATCGTCGGTGCCCAAGACTCGGGAGGGTCCTAAAGCGGAAAGGAAGCTGGGAAAGGTTTTTGTTGACTTGTGTGGACCAATGGCTGTTACTTCTCGCTCCGGAAACGTTTATTCAATGAACATGATCGATGATTTCTCCGGTTACGTTTGGAGCATTCCCTTGCGTTCTAAATCCGAAGCATTCGCGGCAATCCAAACTTGGCACAAAGCAGTCACCGTTCAAAGTGATGACAAACTTCGCAGTCTCGTCACCGATAACGGCGAACTAGTCTCCACTCACATGCGCGATTGGTGCGCCACAGAAGGGATCGATCACCAGCTCACTGCCCCCTATACGTCAGCGCAAAATGGAAGAGCTGAACGTCTACACAAAACACTTCTCGGAAAAGCCCGCGCGATGCGCATAGCCTGCAATGCGCCCGCATCCTTTTGGGACGAGTTTTGCTCCACCGCCGCGTATCTTACCAACCTGACTGCAGCCACTGCCAACTGCGGCAAGACACCCTACGAGCTATGGTTCAATCGGAAACCGTCACTCTCCCATCTGAAAGAGATCGGGTGCCGCGCCTTCGCCCTTCACACACCTTCACTCTCGAAAGTCTACCAGCGATCGACGCCATGTACCCTTATCGGGTACGCTCCACATTCCAAGGCCTATCGCCTCTGGGATACCTCCTCTTCTCGTATATTTAACTCCTATCATGTTACATTTAAAGAACATCTAGATTCGGAACCATCCCCTCTCCTTCCCGGTACTATACTTGGCATGTCAGTTTCCTCTTCGCCACCTTCTTGGGACTGCGTCGGCCCTACGCCATTGACTCACAGCGCAGACCCTGACCCATCATTTTCTTCTCTTACTATACCCAATAATGACGTTGATTCCCCTTCCTACGATAATACATCACGTATACCGTCACTCCCAAATACAACAACACCAAATACCGTAAATCCTATCAGACCAACTGCACCTCCCCCTCCCAACCGTCCAATCACAACGACTGCGCCAAATACCGTAAATCCTATCATATCACCTGGCCTCCCCGACCACCCAATCATCACGCCTCCTTCTCCCCTCGATCCGCTTACACCCTCCCCTGAACCAACTACCCCCCCTCTTCGACGCTCATCACGACTACCTATGCCTTCCACGCGCCTAGCAACGAACGACGGCTTACGCCACGGACCTCGCCTCACTACCGCAATATCAGAAGCACGGCAATCCGGGGCGCGCCGCCAGGAGGAGCGAAGATCACATTCGGCGGCGCCTCAGGACCATCATGATGCGTATGCCATTCTCTCGGAATACTCTGACGTACGAGACACACACGACTTGCTGCCCACTGACCTCCATTTCGAGGGTAACCCTCCTTCCATCGACGACGCCCTCGCTGCTCTCAGCGATGGATCCCTAGGACCCTCACTAGAAGACGATGAACCAACTTGGGCACAAGCACTCGCGTCTCCCGAACGAGAATACTGGATCGCTGGCGGCCATGATGAGCTAAAAAGCCTTGAAGACCTTAAAGTCTTCGTCCTCATACCTCGATCGGAAGTTCCGCATGGACAACGTCCTCTCAAAGGGCGAACAAGTATTAGCCGGCGACATATCTGTTTCACGTGTTTCCTCGAAAGAGAACACTGCCGACATCCTTACGAAGCCTTTGGGAAAGGTAGAGTTTAACCGACTACGTCATTACCTGGGCATCAACGCAGACTGCGTCGGTCCGCGTTCACCATGAGGAGAAGCGCTATCACACTTTCTTCTATCTCTTTCTTTCTTCTCTTTCTTTTCTTTTCGTTTTCATATCATTCTTTTATTCCACTATAAATTCATACTTCTTATTGAACTCCTACTTCACTACTATATATACTGCGCGTTTGTGTCGAGGAGGAGTATTAGAGTAATGGTCACGCCACACCACTTCGGAGTCATGTGACCCCTCATATATACGCGTTTCGTTTCTATAGTTGTCCCTTAGTCGTTTGTATCATACCGCCACTAAGGGACTTCTAGGTACATCCAATCAAGTCGTTTGTATCATACCGCCACTAAGGGACTTCTAGATCTAATATGTGTTTGTTGAGATATGATTCGGATTGGCTTGTTGAGATGGAACCCGATGATCAGTGCGATCAGCCATGAAATTGTAGGGGCGCGAGCAGGTCTGAGGGGTGTGGTTTAGCTTGAGAGCTTGAAGCGACTTCTGCCGGGTCGTAGTTTGGCCATTTTATAGGGATAGAGTGGGTGTTTTATATCTGTATCGCTAGTAGCCGGGTATGCCATGATGCTAGTATACCGCAGAACTAGTTCACTGTGCCATTCGACACGGCCGAATCCGAGTCCGCTTCTGAATCGTGAATTCCACCATGGATCCAATCGCGATTCGACCGCACCTTATCGACACTTATCGCCTTACGTTGGGATTCAGACCGACATATTATATAATCGTAATATTACCGTAGCTAAACGATTATCTAAGAATAATATCTCGGGGTGAGGCCTGGTGAGGAGCATACGCTCTCCTTAGGACTCCCACTCACACATTGTTCACCTAACCGGCTGCCCACCTCCGTAAATCTCTACACCTTAACTTACTGTTGCGGTCCACTTAACTTAACTTACGCCTCCATCTATCCCACACACACGATCAATCCTGCACCTGTGGACTCTAACTCGCGGCAACACTACCAGTGGCATCACCTAAATGGATCTAAATAAATAAAATCCTGCCCGATCAATCTTGCCCGATCAACGTTCAACGTTCAACGTGATCAATCCTCCGCGATCAATCCTCCCCTCCGCGATCGAACCTCCCCTCCGCGATCAAACCTCCCCTCCGCGATCAAACCTCCCCCCGCGATCAACGTTCAACCCTTGCGCGATCAATTCTATGCGAGCGATCAATCCTGTACCTCTCCACCCCTGCGATTAGACCAAAAAGCCAACACTACACGTGTTTTCCGCCGGTTCACTGCCAGACTCCTCTGCGTGACATCCTATAACCACGAAGCTCCCTATCAGAAAGAATATCTTGTCAGAAATTGTCGTAACAGCGTGTTCCTGGACTATCTCATGCTCATAAGATCGTCCTAACCTAAGCAATCGCGGACCTTCTCCGAGCCAATGCTTACCGCAACAGCCTCAGGGTCCCAGCGTTTCTGTTCAACCATCCAATCTCTCGACCCTCAAATGTCGCCACCCTCACGGTAATGTCCAGATATGACTTTTCCGGTCCTGCAGGCTGTCAGCTGTCCCCCTTCTCATCCTGGGCGCAAACGAATGCCTCATGTCTTAAGGCGTTTTATCACTCTAATCGCGATTCCTCTGAAATTTGCCCTTCATCTATAAGGCAGATGCGGCCCCACGCGAGAAGCGCCGATCTGCCCCAACTGCCCTTCCCTGTTTGTCCCAGTGGCGTACAAGTCAGACTGACGTCACCTGTATCCCCCCAAAAAGGTGCGCTCTTCCCGCTAAGGGGCCTTTCATCCTTAACCAACGCCTCGGTAGCTTGTGCCACCAACTCCGAGATATTGTTTCCTCCAAAACTCATCAAATACTATGGTGCGTAGCGTGGCGGACACGACAGCTTGGCGTTGGGAAAAGATACGTGAGGCGTGGGTGACAGTCAGCCCTCTTCATGCAGAACATCAGCACAGTAGTCTGGGGGCTGTAACCACGACTTTGCACCGACCTCGGCGAGAACCAGTGCATCCACGCGCTCTGATCTGCCCTTCGCGGGGTACACAGCGCCGCTAACACGTCCGCACGGTGGCCATTTTGCGACGAGCTGCTCCCGCTTTGCCACGCTGCGGCGATGCGGGACGATGTGCTCGACGTGCTACGTGCCCGAAGCCGGCGACACGCCTGACGTCGGGGTAGGACCTCTCGGACCTCGCGTTTTGTTCGCAACGAGTATCGCGCCAATCGTCTCGCGAGTCGTGGTGGTGCCTAGAAGCTGCGGGGCGGCGGCTGGGAGTACAATCATCCGCAGATGTTACTAAGAATACGCTAGCTGATGGTCGAATGACCCTTGATAGTTCGTACATACTCATGCCACCTGTCACTTATTGTGTAGGGGTCTTCAGATATCCCCATTTGCATAAAAGACGCTCTGCTGTCTGTTTCGAAGCGATGTACCCCGAATGTATATATCCGGAGGGAGTGCACTATTTGCAAACCAGGATAGGTGGTACAAACAAAATGTATGGGGTACAATACGCCCGCAGAAGGAAAACAAAAGTTTCTAGGACCCCACTCTACATCGTCGGCGTTGGTGGCGCCGATACGGGATGGTTAGTCGCCAATAATGCACATTTGCAGATGACCTGTGCCCGGCGTACGACAGTCTGCGTGTTTGCTCCGGGAGTGGCCCCGGGCCCGGGGGGAAAGACCTTAACGAGGCCGGGAACAACGGTCGTGCCGACAAGGCAACCCTCGCGGCGGTCATAGCGGCGGCAGGGCTTCACGAACAGGACGTACTGATAGGAGTCCGAGGTGCTCGCGAGCTCGGGAACGAACGGGCGGTAGAGCGCGTCCGCGCCTGGGACCGCGCTGGCTGGCGCGCCGTGCAGCATGCGCGAAAAATGGAACGCTTCCTGGCGCACGCCGAGTCTCCCGAGCGTGTCCTCTGCACTATCTGGCAGAAGCGCCGCGAGCGACGGCATGCTCTCTTCGAAGATCGTCCGCATCATCTCGGGGGTGAGATGCTCCACCGCGACGGAGAACGTGAGGCGACGCCAGACCGCAGCGGCAGTCGCATCCCCTGGAAAAACCCCACCAAGACGCGCCCCAAAAAAAAAATTTGAAAAAGGTAAAAGTGACGGACAAGGAATTATTGTTGTATGTTTTGGGGGGAGGCGTCAGAGCTGCACTTCCTGCGTTCCAGAGGATGGGAAGAAAACATACGGGCGAAGAGACGCTCGTGCATTCTAAGTTCGCATCGGCCGAGTTTGTCACAACCAGGGAATTAATGATGCCATCCGAGATCACCTCGGCCATTGCGTGCCGGAGTAGGCTCTGCACCATCATTGGCCGTACGTCTGTGAGCAGCGCGGCGCTCTCCCCCACGGCCGTAAGGTCCGTCAGCACGGCTTCCTGCAGCGTGGCCGCAGGTGCGGGAGTGATGCGCAGCACCGAGCTCGCCCAGCGGTTGATCGTACGCTCGAGCTGCGACCCCGTGTGCTACGATGAGGCATTTTCCGGTGGGCTACGCGATCATGTCGTACCTTGATGGAAAAGTCACCGATGGTGTTCCCACGTACATCGAGGGGCGAGTGGCTTCGGAGGTGTTCAAGCTGTGCTAGACTCGGTCCGCTTGCCTCGACGAAGTTTGCGTTACGAGAGATCGGCCGAACGGGTATCCTGAGGGGGCTTGAAAGTGGCCTATCATCTAACTCGGTCTGAAAAATGTAGTTGTGGCTATCCCGACGACAAATAGTTCTCCATACCTGCAGAACCAAAGCGTCATCGTCATCGACGTCTAACGATACGGGGCCTTGTGGGAGACTTGAGGGTCCGATATCAGCGTATTGAGCGTATTCACGTCGAGGGAGGATATTATAGCGACTCTTGCGGGAGTTGACAGTCCTCTCGGTTTTGTACGAAGCGATGCTAGTTACACTTGGCGTAAAGCTCCGGTTGAATACGAAAGAGTCTCGGGAACCTCTGCCTGCGCTAGTTATGTTCGGGTCAAATCGTGTCTTCGTGTAGTAAAGGGCTATGCGAAGTACCATCCTCCAAGCTCCAAGACTCGAATTCCCATCCCAATCCCACTTTGAGAAAAGATGTTGCGTGCCAGTGCTGGATTATGCGACCTTCGCGCCTTCGTCGTCTTGTCCGACTACAGCAAGACTTGCAAGTTCAAGTTGGCTTTTGTGGTGACGTTCTACACCGGCGCACAGTTGTAAGATATTCTTTAATCCCAGGACGTCACGGTATTTCTCAACAACACGCCTGTGCGCTACTAGCCCTCAGACTTCCATATATGGTAACCCCGAACAGCACCGGCAAATGCTACCACTTCAATTCGTGTTCATCGAGGGCACCGCAAGGGGCACCATTTCTTCTCGGGAGGCAAAACCCCGGTGCCCATTCTAAGCTTGAACTCACGTAGGCACTCTCGGTTAACAGCGTAGAGTAGGGGCACTCCTGCCTTATGGTGTCTGCCGCACCCAGTCGTGCTGCGTCATGCATGCATGGTATGGAACTCGCTTATTTAATACACACCGCCTACATTTATCACAGCCTCCACCGACTGTGGCACTGGCACTGGAAATTATGGTCACGGTGGCACTTATGGGTACTATAAATTGTCGACGCAGTTCCATCGGACCATCCAACTGAACATCCAAACCCCATTTTCACATGCTACATATTCCATCCCTGGACATGCCTCTCTTCGACTTGCATGTTATCCAAGGTGCTATCGCGTCCCTTGTTGCACCGACAAAACAGGTGGAAGAAAGCGACCGACGACTGGAACGCGCTCAGGCGTTATTCGAGAAGCATCAAGCCGAAATGAACCCACACGATCGCGATTTAGCTCAGAGTTTGCTGGAATAGTAAGCGAACTCTCCTTTGATTAATCTAATGTGTTCTAACAAGGACGCTTCTTCAAGCTCCAAAGACCTTAAAGTTGGCTTAGAGACCAAGTGCCTACATACTCAAGCCAAGCTGTACTGCGCTCAAGTGGATAAAACGCTGCAGAAGATTCAGGTACTATGATCGTGGTGACACTCTAAGTGTGTGCTGATAATCATCTCATGGCAGGCGGCGTGCGAGCCATAGAGGTTGATGAGTTTGTCACTTGAGGTTGACCCTGACGTTCGGAGAGCGGCTTCACATCGACACTGTTGAGCGCAACAGGCCTTGATGGCCTATGAAATATTGTCCTATTGGTTTCGATTTCTCCCGCACAAGAATTACTTATAGCTATATACATATATGTTTATAGAATTCGCTATTATGGAAAAAGTGGCTCAGGCTGCGTAGTAAGTTACTCTTTAACACGGTGAGTCGAGCGAGATAACCTTGCAGATATCAGTAGGGTATAAGGTAGACCACGAGCCAGAATCAAGGAACTGAAACAACGCCATAAAGGGAGCTAGAGCTTTAAAGCACGTTTCGGGGGAGGCAGGAACGAACGAAATGTTGGAGGAGGTAAGGAGAAGAAGTGGGAGAGCGCACTTGGGGCGCACAAAAGCACCCCCTACCCTTCTATTCCCACGCCCCACGACCCCAGGATCCGGGCAAATTCAGACAAACCTGCTGGGTGTCGTGCAGGGCCAGCGTGAACACCGTTATAGCAATGAAGCTATATAAAGTCCTAAGCAACGCATTCGTGATTCGACTGAGAAATAAGGCATGCGCAGGATCATCAATGTTGGCCAGAGGTCTTTCGTCGCGTAGGTGAAAGTTTCACTTCAAAACCCAATTGTCATTACAGTATGGTTACGTGTATGTGTAATACATATGATTGTGTCGCTGAAGGGACGAGAAAAAAACTCTTAGCTCCATACGAGGAACCGCCTCATATCGACAAGATATCCGAAAAAAAGTCGGGGAAGGAGTGGTGCAATGTCTCTATTTTGTCGTCTCAACTGGTAAGCGGTCCATGTTCACCTTTCCATCTGCTATCCACTCCTTCTTGACCAGCTTTTGGCGATCTGTGTAATACAGACGGTACACGAGCTTGATCGTCCCCTCGCTCACGCCCGCCACCATGCTGATGTCCTTGACGGCCTTGGACACGCCAAGCAACAGACACGCAAAATATATCGCGCCACCTGCGATCGACACGGGGCTGCGTCCGTCCGCAATGCCATGCTCTCGCGCAGCGACGATGATGTCCTTGCATATCGCCTGCACGTGCGGGGGCAAATCGAGGTGGTTGCAGTACCGAACGAGGAGGTCCTCCGGCCCTGCGACGCCAGTGGCGCCCGAGCGCGCTGCGCTCGACCCGGGAGTGAGATTGAACGCCTGCTCGAGGGCCTTGTAGCACTGGCCGAGGACCTTCTTCGATACGTGGGTGAGGTTGCAGATCTCGCGGAACGTGCGGGGCACGTGTGCCTGGCGGCACGCAATGAAGATGCACGCCGCGATGACGGCGTCGAGCGGCTTCCCGCGGAGCAGCTTCTCCTCGTCTGCCCGCTTGTAGAGCTGCTTGGCGATGTCGCTGATCGTCTTTGGTAACGAAAACTGGTCACACCAGCTTGAGATGTCGCGGAAAGCGGAGAGGAGGTTCCGCTCGGAGCGCGAATTTTGGGAGCGCGATGCCGCGCGCTGAAGCTCGCGGGCGATGCCCGTGCCGCCGTCCTTGAAACCGATGATCGTATCGAGCTGATCCATGCCCTCCATCAGGGGGTCGGCAGCAGCACCGACACGAGAAGGGTCGTCGCCTTCGTCGTTTGCGAAGGTCTGGAGCACACGATAATGGGATTGCAGCGCGACGAAACAGTCGAAAAAAAACGTGAAGCACGTACCCGCCACTCGCTCCGGGTGTCAACGACGCGATCGCCAAGGACCAGTCCACAGCTCCCGCACACGAGGTCTCCCGCGCCAAACTCCTCGATAATGGTTGGATTGGGGTCTCTGCAGTCCGGGCAGATGAGACGGACGGAGAGGTCAGGTGCAAAGGCAGCCTGTTGGGGCTTAGGCGGTGAAGCAAGAGGGAAGGGTTTGGGATAGGCCATTATTATTGAGGACGAAAGGGGATCTTCTCGTGTGCGGGGAGCAGGTGGGTCGAGACTCAAGAGCTCAGTGAATGAGGACCCGGTCAAAGTAAAGGAGACGTCCGAGCTAGATGGGATCCCAATCTCATGGTTTCGAATAGAATCATTTGAAGTAGACTTACCGGCGGTGTTCCTAGATTACTTCTGACTTAAAAACAAGCAGCCCAATAACGAGTGCGACTGATGGTAGTGGGACTGGTCACCGTAGCAGACGATGAACGTTGTCGACAACCGAGTCACGAAGCATCCGACCACAGCTCAGGTGATTACCGGTTACCAATGAGGGCCCCACTCCAATTTCCCACGGACCACGTGGATAATCACATTTGTGTGCTCGGGACTGGATTGGTTCATCTGCCAACATCATGTCAAGTTTCGCACAGCAAGGGAAAGATGAAGAGGAGATCCAGCCTCCGCAACGACCGCCCTCGCCGCCTCCACACACAACATTTGCCGTCAGAGGCGTTCACGTACGCGTTGTATCAGCCAACTTTCGCGAATATGGCCATGACGGCGGCGCTGTCTCGTAGACACCTACCTTCTCCGCCTTCCGACCACGCGACGTTCGTATCGCGTCTACGCAGGCGATCACGCATGTCGCGTGGAGCTGCGAAGGGAAGAAGCTGGCTGCTGTGGGGATCGACAGGATGGTGCGGGTGTTTCACCCAGAAAAGAGCGTGCGTGTGCCAGTCCTCTCTTCCTTTGCGCTGAGCTGATCTCACGAGCCAGATGGAGACGAGGTCTGCGTCGTTGTTTTCTGGCGCGCACAGCGACGAAGTGGACTTTGTCGCGTGGAACCCCACTCATCCAGAGCTGTTCTGCTCATCCAGCCAAAAGGATCGACGGATCGCGTTCTGGGACGCACGGCGTATGTGACCCCTCTTCTTCGCCTCTCCAGCGTTTCGTTTTTACGCTCCACACTTTCTTCTGACTAGAAAGCCGACACATCCAACAATGCACGCTCAAAGTTTCCCCGGTCCAGATCAACTATGCGCCCGACGGCAGATCTCTACTTTACGTCTCTTCCGGCAACCAGCTCTTCTTCATGTCCTATGGGAAGGACTCTGACGACTCTACCGCTCCCGCCCAATGGTCTCCCATGGACCGCTCTCCGGTACACTTCACTTCCTCTTCCTTCCCTCCCACGCCTGACCCAAACCACCCTGCGATGGGACAGCTGACGGCATCGTCAGCAATGTTCAACCACACGGGAGATAGCGTGATCCTCACGCACATGTCAGAGCACGCGATCCGCATCGTCGACGTGCCCTCCCTTGCGCTGCGCGAAAACCTCGCGGCGCATGTCGGCGGCTGCGTCGCGGCCGCGCTCGACCCCCGCGGGCGCTACCTCGCTTCAGGCGGCTTCGATTCGATCGTGAATCTGTTCGACACCAGCGAGTGGATTGCTGCCCGCACGATCACCGTCTGCGAGTGCGTACTGCTCCGTTGTGTCGGTGGAGACAGCAGCAAGCTGACCACGTCCTGCTATCTCTCTAACTACAGGCAGGCCATCTCGGACTTGAGCTTCTCGCACGATGGCGAGTATCTCGCGATTGCGGGCGCTGGAAACTACATCGACATCGTACGCTCTATTCTTTCACCTTTCTGCCATGGGTTGAAAATTTGTGCTGCAGTGTGCGACGGAGACAGGTGTGCCACTGCACAGGGTCCCGGCGCTCGCGAGCTCCCCAAAGGTAACATGGCATCCCTCAAACTACGTCATCGCATACTGTGGACAGACGAAACTGCGCGAGGGTGGACCTGCGCCGGTTGCTGTGATCAGCCTCTTTGGCCCAGGGTTGTAGGAGTATTGCGGTACGGTAGCGTGTCTTATTTGGTAGGGACAGTTAGATCACCATTCCAAAAGACAATCCATGCGTTGTCGGTTCCTGTTTCTTGGGGGTGTGTTTCATACCTCAGTTGAGCCTCAGCTTGTGCGTTTCCTTGGGGGTGGCTGCCCCACTACACAATTGATTCGCGAAGTTCAATTGCGCCGACCGTGCGAGGCACACGCGTCCGGCTTCTCCGGCTTCTTTCTTTCCACGCGCTGTATATATAACAAAGCGAAGCCGCCCAAGCAAAGCCAAAATGGACCCCACAGACCCAGCCAGCTTCAATCACCGTACAGAGCTACTCTCCACGGGGCGGACGTACCACTTTGTCGACCACATTCCCGAGAGCTACTCCGGCCCCGCCGCATCTGCTGCGTCCACCATTCTCTGCGTCCACGGCTTTCCCGACATCTGGTGCGTCGCAGTTCCCCCTCCCTTCTCTCTGATTTTCTCCTGACACACGGTCAGGTATGGATGGCGATATCAGATCGGGCCGTGGGTGCGCGCGGGATACCGTGTCGTCGTGCCGGACATGCTCGGATACGGCGGGACAGACAAGCCGCGGGCCGCTGAGGAGTACTCGACGCGAAGGCTCTGCGCGGACCTCGCTGCGCTTCTGGACGTCGTCGGAGTGCAGAAGGCCGTAAGTGTCGTCGTGATTCCCTGTTGCAGATCTATCCCGACATTGGCTTGCTGTACAGATCGTGATCGGGCACGATTGGGGATCGTACACTGCGGGGCGGTTTGCGTTGTGGTACCCAGACAGGCTGTTGGCGCTGGGGCTGTGAGTCCCGTCTGTCTATCCCCCATCGAGCGAACGGAGTTGACAGGTGCATTCATCAGATTATCTATTCCATTCCCGTCCCCCCTCAAGCAGTACATTCCGCTCGAAGGAATCGTTGAGAGGGTGCCCAACTATGCATACCAGCTGTACTTTGCCAGCCCAGAATCTACAAAAGAAATCGAGGCAAATGTGCGGAACGTGATTTTTGAGCCAGTGTACCCTCGATCCGCTAACCCACTAACGAATCGTAGCTCGAACGATTCCTGCGGACGATATATGGGATCGAGGTGCATGAGAAGAGCATTGTACTTGATGGGAATATGCGAGAGGTGGTTGTCAATCCGGGACCAACAAGGCTATCAAACTCCAGCCCTATATTAACAACCGACGTTCGTAACTTTTGATTATCGAAAGGCCGAACTGATGCTTTTGGGCACACTAGGAACTCCGATACGTTTCCTCGCAGATGCGCGACATGAACGGCCCGCTATCATACTATCGTACAACGAAAGTACGCTTTGAGGAAGAACAAGGTTCGTGACGAACCAAGGAAGGTGGCAAAACACACTGATTTCTCGTTACTAGCTGCACAGTTGCCAGATCGTCCGCTGGCCAACCTGCCCGTTTTCCATATTTGGGGTGCCAAGGATCTGGCGGCCACACCCAGCTCGTTGGCCAAGATGAGAGTGCTGATACCCAAGTTGGAAGAGAAGGAGCTGAAGAACGAGGGCCATTGGATAATGGTCCAGGCGAAGGATGAGGTGACAAGAGGTGTCCTGGATTGGTTGTCCAAGCTAGATGTGTTGTCATCAAAGCTATGAGTCAGGCACACTGAGTTTAAAATAAAGCGGAATTTACCGATGGAGAGAGTCCCGTCCTTGTCCTTACAGCAGCAGCTCGTCCAACCCTCTGTCACCGTCCTCTCCCTCACCTATTCCTTCGCTCTCATCCTTGAAAATTATCCTTTTATACTCGTCTAACATACTTTTTTGCATCAAATCCTTTTGGTAATTGCCTTTAGCACTCGTCCTTTTCTCCCTTATTGTCAAACCTGCTGAGACTTTCTAAATCGACCAGAATGCCTACTCCCACCGCTTTGAAAGCCACCAAGCTAACATCATCTCCTCACCATCGCCCATCGCCACCTAAGACCAGGATCCCCAGGAGGAGAGGAAGGGCAAACGGTTTTCACAGCGACGATGAGATTGAGCGCGAGGCAAGAACTGATTCGGACAGCGATGAGGATGGCCAGTCCTCCGTCGATTCCGACAGCGATTCAGAGACCGAGCCCGCGTCTGAGGATGCTCCGCAAAATGGGCACGCCCCGTTACTCAGTCCCAGTACCACTCCATCTGCCGTCAATGAAGGCAAAGACGCCGGCGATCATGCCCCGTTGCTTGCTGCCTCCATGAACTGGTCCGAGATGGTCATGGATGAAGTGGCTAATTCCACCGATCTCCCTGTCATCGATTTCGCCGACCTTGGTGCAGAAGTTATCCATGCAAAGACGCCCCGCACCCCTGTGGCACGCAGGGCTCCAAAATCGAAACGTCCTGCTCCTAATCGTCGCTCATCCGCACCTGCTGCGCCCCCCGCATCATCCGAACTCCCCTCCGAGCCGCCCGCAGCCGCAGCTTCGTCCGGTCAGCCTGAGTCTGAGGACGAGCCAAAGCCCACATCGGCATCGGCTTCTCATCGCCGTGGACAGACCGCGCGCCAAGCATATCAGGAGCGGTTGGAGAATGACCCCTCATATGTTCCTACCGTGGGCGAGTTTTGGGGGCACGACGATCGTCTACTGGATAAGGACTTGCGCAGCCTCTCTGGCTGGTGGCGGGGGCGTTGGCAGGGTGGCGCTCGTGGTCGCGGTTTTGGTGTCAGGGGACGTGGGCGCGGACGGGGACGAGGAGGCGCCCATGCAAGCAACGACAGCCACCCAATTGATGAAGTTCCGTCTTCAGAGCCAGCGGAGTTGCCGCCCGTAGACCGCCCCTGGACGCATGATGGTTTCGAGGAGCTGAAGCGCCGTGAAGAGCAGCGCTCTCAGCGGCAGGATCAAACCCAAGGATCCAATAGCAATAGCCGCGGCGTGCGTGGTGGGTTCGGCCCACGAGGACGAGGTTTTGGAAGGGGTAGGTTCTCGCCCCGCCCAGGCGCCACGCGTTCGACGGATTCTCCATCTTCAATGTCACCTCGCACATGGTTCTTGATCAAACCAGAGCGCCCGTGGACCAAGCACCACGAGCTCTTCCTTTACTCGGATCCTTCTCACCGTCCTCGACCCGGCCAAGGTCCCGCGTATCGCGTCAAACTTCCCGGAACGAGCTCCGCAGCCGTGGTACAATCTCCGACTCAGCCACCCCGTGCCCCGACACCACCGCGTGAGGCAGGACATGAGGACGGCGATGTCGTTTTCACCGTGTCATTGCCGCGTGGTCAGCTCCAGCCCGATATGGCCGAGAGTATTCCCACGACTGCTGCGGCACCATTGTCACCGCCTGCACCCAGGCCTCCCCCCGAGGAAGTATCCGAGGTGGCACCCGTCCAGGTGTCAGCGCCGCCATCGTTATCTATTACTCCCGTTGCCACATCCCCACCCGAGCTACACGTTTCAATCGAAGAAGAGCCCGTGCCGACATCTGAAGTTCCTCATGACGATCCATTCAAGCTACGCGATCCCCCTACCCCGACTGTCATCCCTCTCCCTACGTCCACGCCTACACAAATTAGAGCCAGTTCACCGAGCGCGGCCGTATCACCATCTGCACCTGCACCGGTCCCACATTCTGCTACTGCGCCAGAGGGCGGGCTCCTCTGGCGCTCCCCACCTCCCCACCTTCAAACGACGTTCGCACAACCCGCACCTGCACCTGGATATGCCTCCCCATACACCTACGCCGCGCCCACAATCCCACCCGGCGTTGCCTTGGACCCACATGGCATGCCTTACGAGCTCGCGACCGGTCGGCCATTATACATGGCAGCCCCGGCGCAAGTGCCCACGCCAGTATACATGATGCCATACGCACACATGCACGCACACATGCAGCACCGACCGCACGCGTCGCCGGACCCATCCCTCTTCGCGCCACCTCGCCAAAGCTCGCGGATCGAGATCCGCAGACCCGATGGGCCATCCATGTCGGACGAGGCGCGGCTCTCCTCCGCACACCATGCACACGCGTCGCGGCCGTCGACGTTGCGCGCGAGTGCCTCCGCGCCCGCCTTTGTCCCGTTGCAAGGCCAGGTTCCTCCTCATCCACCCGCGCCGCATGAGTTCTATCCCAGCCCACCACCGGAGGTACCCCCGGCTCCGGCCTCATCTGCCATGATGGGATACCCGGGGTATCCGCAGCCGCCGTACTACGCGTATGGTGCACCGGAGGGGTATGCGTACCCACCGCCGCAGTTTTTGGAGTACGAGGCGTACGGTGCAGATCCGCGGGGCGGCGCGCCAGCTGCCGTGCCAGGTGTGTATTATTAGTTATCCGCGAATAAGGTAGGGGTACTGCTTCGTCCCCCCGCACAGCTAGCTTTGTTGTTTGAACGTTGAACTTTTGTCTTTTCTTCCGGCCGTGGGGCTTGCTTATCCATACACATACACCAATACAGTACGTACATTGTTTCGCACATGCATGCATTCCCATGATTCCTTTTACCTTGTCCGGTAGTTAGTTAGTTGGTCCTCCCCCTTTCACGCTCATCACATGAGATTCGGTTCTGGTTTCCGGTCCTAGGGTAATCTCTCTCCCACCACACACATAAATAATTACATACGTACTCAAATCCCCCTTGCTCCATACGCACGTTTTGTTTGCTTGGCTGTTTTTTTGGCTTTAATCGTCGCGACCCCGTCGGACGTCAATGGTTTTTTTCTTGCGTTTCGAGCTACTCTGTCTTTGTTTTTTTTAACTCTTGCGACGGACAGAATAACGATGAGAACATGATATCCACGTGAACCATCCGCTACTCTGTAAGTGGCCATTCGCGATACGAGGACACAAAAATTTTCTTTGCATTTGGGGGTGTGGATATGAGAACACAGGAATTCTAATATTAATGGTGTGCTTCGTGGTCAAAGATGGGACCAAGCCGAGGCTGGGTAGACGAATAGGGAAATCGTTAAATGAGTATGCGGATTTGGAAATAGTACGCACGGGTAGATTGCGTTCCCTGAGAGAAACAAAAACGAAGCGAAAAGCAAGGTCAGTAAACCGTCGCACAGACAGAACGTACGACATCGCCACGTACCACTTTGTACCTCCGGGGAATGCAGCAGCTGTAGTGAAGACGCGTATGTGAGTGACGAAGATAGTAAACGGGGCCCGACTGAAGAAGACGCACGAATGTAAGGATCGGGGTGACGTTTACGGGCCAGTTCCTCTTCTGCCTTTCCCAATATCGCGGCGAGCGCACGTGGATCATGGACGTTCCTTTCCGCCAATTAACAACAGACACAAGAGGAGGGTTAAACGGAAAGAAAAAAAACGCACCGATTGCGCTCAAACTCGGCACGGACGGCGCAAGCGCGGGCGCGCCAGAGGTCGTAGCGGACGACCCAGTTGCGCTCGTTCACGAGCATGCGCTTGTAGAGTGACTTGACGTAGCGTCTGTGAGCGTCTGAGAAAGGCGAGACCGACATGGTGTTGTTCGTTGGCGAGTGGCGGCGTTGCTTGGTGGGACCTGTCGCCGATGACATAATCACTCAAGCCCGAGTCACAGAACCCCGCACCCGCACGGCGAATGATTTAGAAAATGGACCCACACTCGAGACTGACCCAGTTCAATCAGCGCTCTCCAAAAGCCCTCAACTCGAGACAGATGGACTCGCTGTTCCATCCGAAATCCCCGACACTGGACAGATTCGCTAAGCGATCAGACGCCAGTGGCAGCAAGGGTCGAAAACGGTCCTCGTCCGTCCTGCTCGACGGCTCGTCTCGCCCCATCGCCACGAACTCCAGAATCAAGCAGGATGAGCGTTTCAGGAAGGACATGCACCTCGCGTTCGTGCACAACGCCCTGCAACAAAAAGCCCTCGTGCGTCTCCCCTCCTCCTCCTTTCGTTCGACTTGACGCGCGCGGTAGGGGAATCGCGAGCCGTACGACTCGCTCGTCGACCAGTTCAACGTCAAAAAGTCCGCCCTCGATGCGCCGTCGCCGTCGCCATCGCCGATCCCGCAGCTCCGTCTGTGGCTCCAGGCACTCATGCACGTCGTCTCGCGCCTCGACCGCACCCACATCGCGCTCATAGAGGCCATCGCGCGCCTGCCGTGGATGACCATGGATTCGAGCCTCGTCAAGACGTACACCTCCTTCATCGAGATCCTCGTCAGCGCGCGACCCGAGTACCTCTCCCTCGTGCTCGGCCGCATCGCCCTGGGTTTCACTTACCGTGCGTCTCGTTCCCCACCGGCGCAAATACCCCCTGATCTTTGTCTAGAATCTGGTCTGCAGGCGTTGGAAGCCGGTCTCCCCGAGTGCTCCGTCGCGCCGCTCACCCGTCGCAGAGTCTACGATCGTATACACTATCTCCTGCGCCACCTCTTGGCCCTCGTCCCGACCCTCCCGTCTACCCTTCGACCGTTTCTCGTGCAAAACTTTCCACATAAACGGCAGTCGCAGGCGTCGCAAATCACCTATATCCGCAACATGCTCCGGATCACGCAGTACCGTTCCAGAGATGGCGGATGGTCTGCTTTCGACCATCATCGATCGTGCGATTCAGATAGATGTGAGTGTTTCTCGCCGCGGATACTGACGCATCGCTCATTGGGACCCAGGTAGAGATACAGGTCGAGCTCGAGGAACTCGAGGCGGGACAGGAACAAGCAGAGGTATTCGACTTTGATCCATTCGATACCGTCGTCGGGCAAGAACTACCCAATGATCCCGGAGAAGACGACGACGACGGATCCGACGACGGAGGCGACAACTTTTCTGATCTGTCCACCGAGGCGGGTAGTCAGGATAACGACGACGCACCGCTCATACATACACCAGTCGACCTCGATACACCAGTCGACCTCGATCGCATAACAGAGATGGCCAACAAGCTCGACGACATCCTCAAACTCCTCTTCGATCACTTCGACCGACCCCCTTCCCCCACCCCCATTTCTGCCTCACCATCCGAACCCTCAACACCCGCACACGCAGGATCCAGCCCCCCTCTATCGCCCCTTCTCGCGTCTCCACGCACGCCCTCACCCCCCGCCGAACCAAAAGACGACCCCACGTCACAGCTCGCGCAGTTCCACACGCTCCTCGCCATCTTCACCCGCACGATCCTCTGCACCTTCAAGTCGCGCTACACCCAATTCCTCCTCTTCTGGTTCGCCTCGCGCGACGCCACATTCGCGGACCTCTTCCTCGGCGAGCTCGTCGCCCACGCCCTGCTCGAGCCCTCCGCACCCGTGGTCTCGCGCGCCGCGGCTGCGAGCTACGTCGCGTCGTTCGTGTCGCGCGCGATGTTCATCGGCCGCGACGAGGCGCGCGGCACCGTACGCGTGCTGTGCCGCTTCCTCGAGAGCGAAGTCGACATGCTCGAAGGCGGCGGCGGCGGCGACGCCGCCCCACCCGGGGTGTTCTATGCAGTCGCCCAGGCAGTGTTCCTGATCTTCTGTTTTCGGTGGAGGGAGCTCGTCGAGGGCGACGATGAGGGAGAGCCGGACGCGCTGGCCGGTTCGCCAAAGAAGATGTGGATGGCGGAGCTCAGCATTGTCCAGCGCGTCGTCGCGTGCCCGCTGCAGCCACTCAAGGTGCTCCCGGTTCCGTTCTAGCACACGCATCTGCTCACGCAAAATCTTTTTTTCAATATAGTTCTGCTCTGAGAACGTGGCACGCCAATTCGCGCGCGTCGCGCACGCTACGGGGTTCATGTACGTCTTCCCGCTGCTCGCGGCGCCGCCAGCGCAGCAGCAGCAACTGCTCCCGGCACCCACGCACCCGAGCACGCTGAGCGAACTCACGTCCTTCTTCCCGTTTGACCCGTACAAGCTACCGCGCTCGAGCTCGTACATAGAGCCTATATATCGCGAATGGACAAGCGTCGCCGTTGGAGTGGATGATGATGATGATGACAGTGATGAAGAAGAGGAAGAGGAAGATGGAGCAGATTTGGATGTACGAGCGGAGGCGGACGGGCTTGGTGCGTCGTTTGAAGAGATGAGAATCAGCCCTGTGCCCGCGCTTTCACATGGCCCCAGTGTCGCTCTAGGGATCAGTTCTATCGTTGGATGACCCGCGCTGCATCCCCCTGGGGAAAGTGAACGCGTCTGTGCTGTACAGTATGTTTTTGTAGCGCCCAGAGAAGGCAGCAGTGGATATCCAGTCGAAGCCTACTCTTTGACGCTGCTGTCTACTTACAGTGACATCTACGCATGGTTCTTCCGGGGAAGCCCGCTATTACTATGGACACCGGAAGTGACATTGTAGTTCGAATTCGCAGAGCTAAAGATACAGTAACGCGTGACGCGCATCCAATCATCTGATGAGAACACAAGGCTACGAGAGGGAAGACGTCAAGGTGCCCACTATCTGTGTTTTCGTTGGAGTCGGAGTGCTCTCGGGAGCGGTGTTGTTCGGTTGCGTGTCTATAGTGGACGGTGGTGGTCCGTGGCGCAATTAGACGGGTGGAGTCGCCGTTCTGGCGAAAAATGAATGAGCGATCGTCGCCGTGTGCGCCCGTTCGCTGGGTGCCAATTACTGTGCTGGGTGCTAAATCCCACGGACATATCGGACGTTTTTCAAATTGACGCTTCGCCCATCAAAGCTGCCAAATGACCATGGCCCGTGCAACGGAGGCAGGATTCTTATCAAATGCCCGACCGCCTGTTAATCAGCGCACTCCTCTGGGATGGCACGCGTCGTTGTTCATTACATGTAAGTACAATAATTGCGCCTAATTTTTTCGCTGTCGTTCCACCTCTCCGTATTTCAAAGTTGAACGTTGAAACACGAGTTTTGGAGGCCACGTTTCTCTTCCAGCTACACTGTCGTAGAAAGACTTGCCTCTGCTCGACCTTGTCCACGGAGTTCGGGTTACGAAGGCGTTTATGACCTCACGCCCTTTACGCAGCACGTACTGTAACGCCCTCGACCACCACCTTTCAAGCCACGTCTCGAAATGATTCCGCTCGTCCCAACGGTCGCGCTCGCATTGGTTTCGCTACTATGCTCTGTGTTCGTCATCCTTCGCACTGTGCTATCTACCCTCTCCCCGCGTACCCTCAGTCGACGACTCCTCCCTGTAAGCCCCATATCAGCGCGCAGTTTTTCCATTCTCACTTGCAACAGTTACATTATAGCCCCCCGAGTTCCCGCGCACTGCCCCCAGCAGACAAGAGTTACATCTGGCTTGCACTCTGTGACATATCCGCACTGAGTGTCTTTGTCTGGGAGGTTTTTGCCCAGTGGTCCAGTTCATCTTTAGCGCCGATCGCGACAGTGGTGCTATTTCCGGCATAGGCACCACCTCTCGCCTTTGGCTCGCGCTTACCCTCCGCCAAACATGCTTTCTCATCGTCTCTGCTCTCCTCCTCATCCACGTCCGTCTGCGCAAGTCGGTTTCCTTCGGTGTCGCACACTGGTTACTCTGGGTGCCTCTCGTCTTCCTGGTCACCGTGTCCACTCTCGTAGCAGGCGTCTTCGCCGCTACGACAACGTCTCCCGGTCATATATTCCGCGTCGGTTACATATCGTACTCTTCTGCCGTCGCGGTGCTGAATACCGTCATGTTTGGCTGCTTCGTCGGCACACTCGTCCTCATCAAGCGCAGCCTCGAGAGCTTCCACAAGGCCCAGTCGTCCAACGAAAGTGCGCAGGTTGCCCTCGCCACGGAGGAGGTCGACGCCATTCGAGACGGCAGCACCTGGATCACGTCTACGGCGAGCTCTCGCCCGGACGCCGCCACCACCACCACCAGCATGTCCCACTCGACGACCCGCACACGGCAGACGAGTCAGAGTGCAGCCACGTCGCCCGAACCGCTCAGGTTCCCCTTCTGGGCCCCGCCGGTCCCTTACGCGTATTCCTCTCTGCCCCAGACCCCCTTTCCCCGCCGCGACGACGCGCCCTGCAGAGACTTTGAGCCCTTCCGCCGCCGCGCGCAGTCGCTCCGCGCGGCCGCCCTGAGTCTGAGCTCGCGCAACTCGTGGATCACGTCGTCGTTCGGCACGCACCCTACCCTCTCCGCGTGGTCGTTCCCCGCCACCCTCTCCAGCCACCAGCCTTCCCGCGTCGAAGAGGTCGAGAGCTCCGCTATCGCCTCGACGCCGTCGCAGAACCGCAGCCCCGTCAGTGTCCGTCCTCCCCCGGCTGCTGTCCCAGGCGTGAGGGCCCTGGACGACCAGACGGAGAAGACCCAACCCTCTTCTCCTCCAAGCAGCGCGCCTCCTCCGCCCGTGATCGATATTTCAGTCCTGCGCATTCTCGCCTGGCTGGCCGGGGTATGGGTTCCATTGGTATGTGGTTGATTCGCGAGCCAGGACCAATATGCTGAAACCCGCCTTTTCCTAGTTATTTGCATTGCCTTACATCCTTCACCTCAACGGCTCGAATCTACAAAGCAGCAAGTCTGCGTCTGTCCTTCTCACCATCAGCGTGACGGTCTCCTCGCCTATCCTGGCACTGAACCTGCTCCTACGCCACCCAATTCCAATCCGGGGCGGCATCTTCGACGCACCGCGGGACCCGCACCCCGTTGCGCGCAAGTATTCACCGTCCATGGGCAGTCCTTCCCCCTTCTCCGACCGACACACGTGGAGCCCCAGGGCGAGGCAAGTCACGGGTAGCGCCACCGACGGGAAGAGCCACCTCAAGCGCCTGCTTGGCGTCCTGGGCCCCGTGCCTAAGCTGTCCCTCCTCCCCCCTAGCAACGACATGAAAACGCCGCAGGCATCAGCGCGGAACGGGTGGCCCTTAGGAGCTGACAGCGTAGACGCCGTGGCGCACGCAAGCGCCGAGGACGGCCCTCGAACCCTACTGCCTCCGAGGAGGAGGGCCCAGACACTCCCGCAGCACCGGCACCCGTTCCACCTCCCTCAGCGCTACGCCCAGTCGTACCGGCACGATTACGACCGCCCGCGAGAACGAGAAAACGGATCGCTGACCGTGTCCCTCCCGGGCGACCTTCGACACGACCCGCTTTTGAGACCCTCCAACCTATGAAACGCACACACGCCCTCCTGCATGATTCAATGACCTCCCAATAATAAAAGCGCCGTTATGTATATTGTTGAGTCATGCTGTCACCGTCACCGCCACCCGTACCTGCCCACCGCCTATCTCTACCGCGGTCCGATCTAACGGAAGTGCGTGGATATCCCCTCTTGTACTTCCCGCCCCTTCATCTCCAGGTGGAGAAGATCAGGCGGATGGTGCCCTCGCCGCTAGAGCTCTCCGTTGTAATCGCGTCACCCGGTCGTCGGACAACAATCATGCCCTTTATTAATACAACTCTCCCCCTTACGATGGACAAATATTCGTTTCTGTCACCTTCCATTCCATTGACTGCGAAATTTGCTTAATTTACACTTCAAGCTCCTGTCATACTTGCATGTCTCTTTGTTTTTCCCATTCAGGTTACACACTCCTCCCCATACTTGCATGATTTGTCTCTGCATCTTCATTATTACTCCCTGACTCGTCTCATCATCGATTATAATGCCCACTCATGACCGTATGAAGGACACTCTTGTTTCCTGCGTAGCATTGTGTTATCATGTATTCGTTGCGCTTGCACAAACTCTTCGTTACAGTACTCGGATGTGCGTGTCCGTTTTGAAGAGCGCCCCGCAGGGGCACGCGGAGGCCTCTTCTGGGTCACCTGGTCGTGGAAAGTCTTCTTGAGGTAACTTGGAACCCACATTTGGTTCGAGGTACGAAGGGCGATTCGTTGTCACGCCACGCCAAGCTAGTGTGTCGAGGTGCTTCGGAAATCGACGGTAAATCAGGTCGCGCAGGTGGGCTCCGAACTAGCGCTTGCCTCAGTCAGGTCGAATTCGTGAAAGGGCAGACAATCACTGTATTTCTAGAGGAGAGGTCGAGCTTAAGTTGAAGGTCCTCCCTCGTACTACACCTTAGCACAAAGGTGCCCTCTACCAATGTCACGGTATTCGTATCTTTTGACAATAGTAAACGCACACGTCGAGGCCCGTGTGGATGTAAGAGTGGAAACAAGACATACACGTGAGAAAACAAAACCAAGTTACAAAACTAGGGTAACTGCTGCCGCGCTAACTTGAAGTTATCGTCGCAACGCGGTCGTTGTGGAGTAGCGTCACGGCAGTCTCCTCAGACGTCGATATCGAACATGATGGTCACCCTCAACCGGCCCCCAGAGGGGCTCAACCCCATGCGAAGCGTGTCCATGCGCGAGCCGGGATCATGAAGGTAGCGGTCGACAAGGCGCTTTAGGCTTTCCATGGCCAACGTTCCGGAAGGGGAAGGCGGAGAGTCAGGAACGCTCTGGGAGAAGGAATTCGCAAAGTCCAGCATAAGAGGCGCATGATCTCTAACACCATCGTTTGACATGTCCTGCGGTGCCTGCACAACCAGACACCTTCAATAATTCGTATGAACTAGACTAGAGAAAGGACGCACATGGACCGGCGGTGGGTGGTACACCCCGTGGGATGGACCACTGGCAGAGGCGACGAGGTTGTCTTGGTCATTTCCAGACGGAGGGTAATCGGTGTTCGGCCCGGGGTTCCTGATAAAAGCGTACTGTCCGTCCAGCTGTCCGTCCAAGTTCTTCGATAGCGGGGGTCAACAAGGGGAATACTGGTACCCCAATTCAAAACCTACCACAGCTGAAGGTGGTGGGCCTTGGTACGGAGCATTGTCACAGTACTGGGTCCAGTGTCCGTAGTCGTAGCCCACACCGTGCCCATGATATGACTCAGCATGATTTACGTCTAGTTGGTGCAAGAGTTGGTGTTCGCTCTGCAAGAGTATGCCATCGTCACTGTCACTTTGGGGAGTGACCTAGAAAGTGATATGTGAAGATGAGTGGTGGGGACCTGGGTCTTGGGGAGGCTGCACGCTGACCTCAACAAAATGACCACTTCGGGGATGCGAGGTCACTGTATGAAGGTACGACGGCGGGTTGGCCATTGATGACCCGATGACGTATGATAGAGATATCGTTTACAGAAGTGTTTCTGGTTGAGCGCTGAGCCGGGCCCGGGTCACCACTGACTATCTAAATAAATTATATGCCTACTTATATAGGTTGCGCATGTACGATTCTACCCAGACGCATCGCTTTGTCACGGAGCTGAACCTTTTTTCCCCCTCGCTTGCTTCATCGATTTCCGCGTTGTAGGCTTTTTTTTTACACCCACTTTGTGCATTTATATTCTTTCCTTCGTCACTTTTTTTTTTGGAAAGCCAATGTCTCATACAGAGCAACAGCGTGCGTTGGCGGAGATTCAGCCACTTTGGAGTCTGCCTTCCAAGCGGTTTCCCAAACTGGGCCAAACGATCACATGTCCTCACATGGTGTTGCTGGTTTTGCAGTTTCACTTCAAGTTGGTTCTCACCGATTCAGTTGCTCTCCCATTCTATGTGAGAGAAATACAACTGGCGGTTCACAACGACACATCGTGCCTGTACTGCTTGATTCGACCACAGTGGTTCATTGTTTCACACGCATCGGGAAACTCTTGATGGTCAGATCCTGTGCTCCAACCCCCTGTGCGGTTCTCTCACAGCTGTGTGAGCGTTGCGGATATGTGTGCGGTCACGTGAATCACAGGAAGCTCTCTGACGGGCCAAGCTCCGAGCTCCTTTTCTCTGTTCTCTGTTACCCTCTCATGCCGTGTGCAAAATTGATTGGACAAGAAGAAGACAACAACATGAAAGTTTGCAGAAGGTTCTTCTCCTATGAATTGTGTTTCGTCTTTGTCTGATTGCGAGGAGGCTTGCACGCCGCACGCCACACAAGTGAAAGGCATTCGCCTTCTGTTGAGCTGGAAGTCACTGTGGCACTGTGCCTGCCAAATATGTGGAAGTATGTCCATTTCTTGCATTCCTCACCGTCTCCACATTCGCCCGATCATGAACACAGCCCGAAGCGGATGGATGCTGACTTTTCACTCATGGGAGTCATCGTAAACGTACGCGCCTTTCACACCGCTGCCTCATTCCTGACCCGCCTGACAACACTGTGTTAAGTTTGGCCATGGGGCTCGACACTGCCAAGTGATGGCCTGCTCAGCCCAATATCCGGTGTGGGCGGCATGGCCACGAATTCACTCTGATGAGGTACGGTTTCGAACCTTCAATACAGGTCCTGTTGTCTGCAGGGAAAGGTTTCCTTGCCCCTCTTCCGGATGAACGGTACGTGTACTCAAGAACCTCGAACACTCTTTGCATCGACCGTGTCGCTTCAATATCTGCCTGGCTCAACCAAGCATCTCGAGGATACGGCTAAGAGCAGTGTCGTTCCTATGGGTATTTTTCCCGAGCCTCACTGCGTTACCCATCAATTCAGAGGAACTTCTCTCGAGAAAACAAGGCATGTACAAGTTCTGTGAGGCTGTTTGGGCGTGACCTCAGCAACGAGTCCGTTTAATCCCTAATGTAATGTCGCCAAAACCACTAGCTGCCCATGTTGGGCAAACTCAGTCCATTGGTCTTTTGTTGCAGTCGGGAGGACGGCACGTGTAACTATGTACATCGGTTTTTGTGTCCTTTGCATGTTTCATTCACACAATTCCGACTCGCCCCCTCGCGTTCCCCAGCGTGCCGCACCCTCGCGCGGCCTTGGTGACTCAAGTGTGATGTGTCGCCGGCCATGGTGGCCACCTCTGCAAATTTTCGTGTCGCGCGGAAGCGTGCGCGACCGTTTGCGATCGCCTGCGACCACCCAGACCAGCAGGGCTCCATGCAGCCCACTGTCCCTATTCCCGACCTCGCTGCACCCTTGCGCGGCCTTAGCATCTCAAGCACAACGCATCACCGACTAAGGTGGCCACCTCTGAGAAGTTTCGCGTCGCGCGGAAGCGTGCGCGACCGTCTGCGATTGCCCGCGACCACCCGACCCAGCAGGGCTCAGTATACCCCACTGTTCCATTTCCCGACTACGCAGCACTCACGCGCAGCCTTAGCCATTCGACAGAGACACGACTGCGACAGCCACGGACCTACCTACGACACCTCGCACCCCGCGGAGGCCTGCGCGCTTACTTGCGCCGCTTCACACCCCCCAACCAGTTTTTGGTATGCATTCGACCCCTTTCCTTGCACCATGTTCAATGCAAAATTGCTACGCTTTCGAGGCCATCGACCGCTCTCTGAGGGACATCTGTGAGCAAGACGACATCTTCAGAGAAATTCTGGGAGGCTCTCCTTTTCGGGCGGTAGTACTTTACGACGTAGCAGACAGCGCACATCTGTTCGTGAGCCACGAGGGTGCAGTGGTCCCCATGAAACAGCAGCAGCAAGGCGCACGGCGGAAGGAGTTTCAAAGTTCGATTAAACACGTCTGAGGTCCGCATACGACAATGGGAGGCCGAGCTCAGGGGCCGCACCTGCAGCTGCAGCTGACCTCACTGACTCACGCTCAGCCATGGAGTCAGTGCTTACGCAGGAGCACACTGCACTTGAGCAGGAGCGAGAATCGTGCAACTGAGCTGGAGGTCTGCATGACAACGATGCAGTGCGACTGAGGGTGCACATGCCAGAGCACGAGCTGTAACATGCAGGGAGGGGGTTTCGACAACTAATTCATCCCCTTCCTTTCCCTTCGAGGCTTTCGAGCATCGGAATCCTTTCGTTGCAAAGCAAGTTTTGGCATGATTACATTCGGAAACTGAAAGCTTTCATGAATGATGGCCCCAAAAGGGGCCATCATGAATTGCTAGTGTTATATAGGCTGCACACGGCGCTCCAACTCAGCGTGGTCTCAACGTGCTGCATCGCCTCGCTCGTTATAGCATGCAGGTGATAGCCCAGTATTGTACATTGTACGATCACGTCATAGTCAACCGAATGACCGGGTCAAAGGTCACAAAGAGGGTCAGACCCAGACTCCTTCCCGGAGTTTATTCGTTGCCCCAGTTCGAAAGATAATAATTAGCCATCAAAACTAAAATACAACGGAGAAATTAAAAAGGAGGACTATGGGATGAGGCCTCGATGAGGTACCCTCAAAGCTTTGAGCGCTCCACCCTGACCACTCTCGCAAAACCACCACCGATGACGATCTAAAATAAAATAAAAAGGATCAAAACCCGTGAACACGACCCATGCCAGCAAACAACGCACCTTATCAGTCGTGACGTTCTTCACCTCGAATGCGATATCGGCAATGTTACCGGGACCTTGATTCACATGCCACGCGCGCGTCTCGAGCTCGTCGCCGGGCTTGACTGGCGCCGTGAAGCGCACGCCAAAGTACCGCAGCGCGGCGGGGTCATTACCGCCAACGGCCTGAAGGATCGCGCGTGCGGCAAAGCCGAACGTGGAGAGGCCGTGCAGGATCACGCCGCCAAAACCAGACGCGGCACCCACGCTCGGGTCTGAAGCAACCAGTCAAAAAACTTTCAAAGGGATATCGCGCGCACGCACCGATGTGGAGGGAGTTGTAGTCGCCCGAGAGACGGTAGATGAGCGCCTGCTCCGGCAACGTCTTCTCCCGCACGATCCAGTCTGGCGCGCGGGTCGTCGGGATCGACTCGTGGACTGGGGGCGAGAGGACCATACGCGCGAAGCGCGATCCCGTGAGCTTGCCACCGAGATTGAAAGACGCGGACTGGGGGAGGGTACGTTTAGCGCCTCGCACGAAATGGGACGGGGACGACGTACAAAGAGACGCGCGTAGGGTGTGCCGTGTGGGTCGACGAGCATGAACTCGCTCTCGAGGATGACACCGGTCTCTGCACGCACGGTCAGTGTCGCTACGACATAGGGGGCAAAAAAGGACACGCACTGTTCTCGCGGATAGACGCGAGCCGCTTCTTGAGTCTCCAACCGGGTCCGCTGACGAGGGGGAGCGGGTTGAGGATCTCGATGGACTGAGACGCATGCACGACGCGTTTTGGGTCGAAGGTGGGCATGCCCGTGACGGTGCTGGCCCCCGCGCGCTGAGCAAAGTTCACGACGTCTTGGTCGGCACCTAGAACAAGGGTGGTTAGAGAAGAATGGCGCGACAGAGGTGGTTGAGCCGAACCTTTGAGGAAGAGTGCGACAGGATATGTAGGGAAGGCAGCGAAGGATGGGTCTGAAAGGTAGAGTAGTGAGCGCACGGCGCAGTAGGCGAGAAACTGACGAAACGAACCATTTTCTAAGGGACAGAAGGGGAAAATTAGGGTTTTGAGCCAAAAGGAGGAAGAACAGGGCGAGCGTACCGTATACGAACTGCGTGTCGGACGACTTGGCACCAATTCCAATGGCGTAGGTGAGGAGATCTCGCGTGTTCCAGGCGACCTAATATCATGGATGTGTGAGTGGTGGGCCAAGATGGAGCGAGAGGCAACGATGTGCTCACAGGCTCAGACGCGTATTCCTTCCCGACAAGCTTTTCGAGTTGTTCGAGGTTAGCGGCCATTGCGTGTGTGGATAGCGGTAAATGGGGTAAGATGAGGATGGATGATGGGGAAAGATAGCTAGCGCTGGCCCTTATTTAAGGATGTTGCCGTGATTGGCAAGGTTCCGGTCTCGGGTGCATTCGTTACCTGGCGCTGGCGCGTGCTCCCGACTCCCAAAAGTGTGCCACAACTACTCACACATACAGTATGATTTGCCGCCGGCATAACCGGTGCTCTTCTGGCCACCGATTGTGGTCCGAAGCCAGGCTGACACTCCGATTCGCTTTTCTGAGTCAAACTCGTGAGAGCCTCGAGTTATAATTAGTTTGATTGCTGCGAGTCGATGCGGTCCGAGACGACGAGAAACGAAGCGATAGCGACTATTATTGGTCCCGACTTTCGAGATGATCCACAATGAATAGGGAGAAATAGTGGCAAATGAGTGCCGTCTATTACAAAAGGATTTGTAGCATTATGCGAAGCGAGCTATAAGGTAAGAGGCGACAGTATGGGACTACGGGTGGCACAAGAGAAGTCAAGCGTCCCCACTTGACTTTTCTCATGCCTGTGGGGAGGCAAAACAGAATGAAGTAGTGAGGTAGGAAGGACCGTTTGCATGAGGGGAACTCTAGCGGTGTCCACGATGCGATTAACGTGCAACGATGGCATGGGACAGCGATGGTAGTGGGGAAGAAAATATCTGCAGCCAAGTCAAGTCTGCCAGTGCAGCGAGAGAACCCCCGAGTTGCACCGGTGTGAACTCTCGGTTCAAGTTAGAGTTGGCACCGGTGTGGACAGCCGACGAGGAAACAATAGACATCGGAGAATAACCCTTATCAGACATAAAATAATATATAGATGATCATGAGATCGACTCGGCTCTGCAACTTGTCCTAGTCCATATCCTTCGGAACTACCTGTCTCCCCACCATACCTCCCCCCACTATTCTGCATTCGCTAGACTAGACGGTCTCATGAAGTCTCCACGTATCTTGATACCCCGCAACATATACACACGGCCATCTCCAGCTCGACATGCTTTTTTTGCTACTGGATCAGCCCGGCCTCCTCTAATGCCGATCCCTATAATTCGCACTCCCTGCGACCGACACCACAATTCGACCCTCGCCAGCTCACACGCCGATGTAGACCCTGCCGTCTTCCTTCCAGCACACCGAGGTACTTCATCTCTTTCTATCTGAAACGCAACTCATACCATGCCAGTCCCGTCGCGGACTCAGTCGACGCCCATGCAGGAGTACCAGAAGCTTGTCCAGGTCGGCGCACTAAGATCGGATGACCACCAGACCCGGATCATCCAGAAACTTCAATCTCTGCACAACGCTCTCGCCTTTTACGATCCCCCGCCACCATCAGGGGGTTCATCGCTCGTAAGCCATTTCCTCCCCTCTAACGCCGCATTTTTGACCTCTCCCAGCTTTCCCTCCTCTTCTCGAGTCCAGCTCCGAGTGCCGATAACGCAACCAGACCCCACGGGCTATACCTCTACGGCGATGTCGGCACCGGAAAGACGATGCTCATGGACCTCTTCTATAATACCCTACCCGCCCGCATCACCCACAAGCGGCGTGTTCACTTCCACGCGTTCATGCTCGACGTCCACAAGCGCATGCACGCAGCCAAGGCCACAGGTGCGGGCGACCCACTCGTGCCCGTTGCGCGTGACCTTGCCAATGAAGCGCACGTGTTATGCCTCGACGAGTTTCAGGTGACGGATATTGCAGATGCAATGATTCTGCGACGATTACTCGACGCGCTACTCGAGCACGGAGTCGTGTGCGTTTTGACCTCCAAGTGCGTCACCTTCCTCTCCCACTCCTACCTGATCCGATCTTCATGCCTTTTCGCGCGTGCAGCCGCCATCCAGACGAGCTGTACAAGAATGGGATCCAGCGCGCATCATTCCTCCCAGCGATAGATCTCCTCAAGTCCCAGTTCGACGTCACCGACCTTGATTCGGGCACAGGTCCGTCACCAGCCGCCGCCACCATTTCTGTCGTAATTCTCACGTCACCGCTCCGTTAACCCCGCAGACTACCGCCGCGTTCCGCGTGCCTTGTCGCACGCTTACTTCTCCCCGTTGAACAGCGCTACGCGCGCTGCCATCGATGCGCAGTTCGATGCGCTCACCGAAGACCTTCCCATCCTGGATGGCGCGAAGATTCGGCTGTGGGGCCGCGACCTCACCGTGCCGCGTAGCGCCGGGTCCGTCGCGCAGTTCCCGTTCGCGGAGTTATGCGGGCGACCGCTCGGTGCGGCGGATTACCTCGAACTGACGCAGCAATACGGAACGCTATTCGTGACGGACGTGCCCCGTATGGGACTAAACGAGAAGGACAAGGTATGTATGTTGGCGAGAGGGAGAGCTACCGTTCCTTTATTGATTCGTTACAGGCGCGGCGATTCATCACTTTCATCGATGCGTGCTATGAAAGCAAGACGCGGCTGTTCGTTTCGTCAGAGGTGCCCATTTTTGAGATTTTCTCCGATGATTCGAGTCACACCCCGGGCGCTCCCGTATCGGATCACATGCGCGCTATTATGGACGATTTGGTACTGTGCCTTTTTCGGTTCTTGGTCCGAATTGACATTGACCCGAAATAGGGTCTGCCTGTTGAGGTAGTGGGTGCCGCGTCGATGTTCAATGGGGAGGAAGAGCTGTTTGCATTTGCTAGGTGTTGCTCTCGATTAGTCCAGATGGGCAGTGTCGACTGGATGGAACTTGCTGGACAGAGGTAGAAGAAACTAGAGAGCTTTGTAATGCTGACCTATGACCCACTTGTGGTCATCCACTCTCGTGTGGCTGCACTGCAAGTAAAGATCAAGTAAAGATACTCTAGTGTACATCGCTTAATAATCGTTTACGAGTCATTTGTGGCACACTGCCTGGCACCTACACCACAAAAGTGTACTTAAGAACCTCTGTTTGGCGGGGGGCACCACTTTCATCATCACTGTCATCATCACCACCCACGATGTCTGGACCGATTCGGTTACCCCAGCTCCCAGCCGACATCTTACACGCCATCGTCGATGAGCTTGTCGTTGATTTCGACAGCCAAAATTCGGATCAGTGGGTGCGCCACCAAAATCGATTACGACGCATTTTTTATTCCAAAGAGTTGCTCACCCTCCGTCTTGTATGCCGAGAGTTCTGCCACATCGTATCCCCACGGATATTCCGCACGCTAAAGCTCACGCACACCCTGCCCAGTATCAGGGGGTTCATCGCAGCGCTGCGATCTCCGTGGGTAGCGCCATGTGTGCAGTCAGTGAAGTACCAGTACTGGGACCCAGGTAAGCTTTCACGCGCCATTTTTGCCTCAGTCTCATTGACGGCTCCCCACAGAACCTTACCGGTACGAGACCCCCACCGATGAAGTTCAGGAGGCGCGCTCGGCCCGCGCAGAGATCCGCGAGCTACTACAGCACGCCCTATCCCGCCTCCACGAGCTCCCATCGCTCCGCTCCCTCTCCATCCGCTTCGGCGACATTGCGCCGCTGCCAGCCGAGCTCGACGCCATCCGTGACGATCTCAAGGCGATCCTCAGCGCGCTGCTCGTCCTCGGCACAAAGGCCCCCGGCGCGCTCTCCGGCTTCTCCCTCTCGCGCCTGCCCCCGATCCACCTCCCGCAGTACGACGACCCCGCGTTCCGCGCGCTCCTTGCAGGCCTCGACCAGCTCGAGATACACACCGCGGGCACCGACGCCTGGTCCGCACTCACCACGCCGCCCCTCCCGCAGGACCTCATCTCGCCATGCGAGCCCTTCTTCTCGCGCACCCTCCCGCGCTGCCTCCTCCCCGCGTCCACGCCCGCACCGCCCGCGGCGTTCGCGCACCTCGAGGCGCTCGCGCTCTCCTTCTCAGACCCCGTCGGCGTGTTCTACCTCTCGTACAACTTCGCGGACCTCTTCTTCCCCGCGCTCCGTGCGCTCCGGCTTCAACACGTCCAGTTCTCCGCTGCGCGTGACGCAGAGCACCTCGTCACGCGCCACGCCAACACGCTCCTCGAACTCCACATTGCCCACTGCCAGATCGCCGTCCCGCAGAACGGCACCGAGAACCCGCAGGCAGCCGTCGCGGCCGCCTTTGCAGCCGCGAGAAATAGCATTAACAACGGCAGTAACGGTAATCCGCAGCCGCTGCCGCCGCCCGATGACGATGCCTTTGACGGCTGGCCGGTCGTCCCGCGACCCTGGTCGGACATATATACCGAGTTTATGAACAAGCTCGGCCGTCTTGTCTTTCTGGACGTACAGGATCCGTGGTGGCTCAGCTTCCCCGATCGGTATGTGACGTATTCTCCGAGCGTGGTCATGCAGTTCCTCGAGGATGGCCGCGAGGACGACATCCGCGCGCTCGAGGCATTCCATCGGACCGTGAAGGAGCGCGCGAAGGGCCTGGGGATCGAGTACAAACGTGAGTCGTTATTCTTTCTTGATCGGGTTGGTTTTTTGACGTTGGGATATTAGCTGCCATTCGAATACCCGATGAAGACGAGTTCATCTGCGACTGTCACTAAACCCGGACATGTACTATATTATCCTGCTTCCCCAATCAGCACTATCCTCTCTCCCCCTTCGACAATTGTATTTCGAGTCTTATCCGATCGCATCTAGACCCTTCCCGTGTGTATCTACCGCCTCTTTGAACGTAACTTATAGTACTTTACTACTACCTACAACGATGAGCACCAACCCGTTGTTACAAACGAGATGTACTGTAGCTAGAGTCTACTGCCCGAACCATTTTTTCTTCTATCGTATTGAAATCCTAATTTGTTCATTGTTCCATAATGCCTATGGGTGAAAAGAAGATGCTTTGACCACGGCCCACTCCCCGCTGCATCTGGATACCAATTAAATAGAGTGTTGGCCTCTATCGGTGTCGTGTGACCGAGCTTAAGCTTGGGATGCCGGCTGCGGCAACGGGGCAGGCGAGCCTGAGACGGCCGCGAGCGCCGGGTGGGGCCGTTATCTATAGCATCTCTGCCAGTACACGGTGGTCGCGAATGCAAGACGACAAAGAATCCTATCTCCTACTCCTCCTCTCAGACGCAAACCTCCCCACCGGCTCCTTCGTCGCGTCCGCCGGCCTCGAGTCCACCGCAGCCCACGCGCTCTTCCACGTACCTGGCCCTCCCGGCTCAGACATCCTCGCGTTCCTCCGCAACTCAGTAGACACATACGCACGCAGCGCGCTGCCCTTCACGCGCGACGCACACCACGTCGTCGCCGCCTACGCAAGCGGCGAAACGCCCGAGCTCGATGCGGCCCTAGCGGCGCTAACGCGCCTCGACGCGCTGTACGACGCGAGCACGCTGAACCACGTTGCGCGCCGCGCGTCGTGCGCGCAGGGCGCTGCGCTGCTCACACTCTACACGCGGGGTTTCACCCGCCCATCTGTCCTTCTCGCGGACGCCGCAGATTGCGACGAGGAGCGCTCGAAACGCGCCGCCGCCCTAGTCTCGGCGCTCAAGCTGCGCGTGCGGCGGGGCGAGCCCGATGCGCCAGCCGGGCATCTCCCCGTCTGCTGGGGCGTCCTGACCGGCGCGCTGGGCTTGACCGTCGGTGAGCACCCTGGCCCGTAGCTGCGTTGCGTTCGACACACAACGTATATACTACAGACCGTGGCGCGCACCTGCACCTGCTTCTCCACGCGCGCGGCGTGCTGTCCGCTGCGGTCCGCATGAACATCGTGGGCCCGTACGCTGCGCAGCAGCTCCTGCTGCATGCTTTGGGGCGCGTGGTCGACGATGCACTGCGATCCACCGCGCATCTTATCTCTGGGGCATTGCGGGACGAGGTTGACTCTGATGAGCAGGCGGACGAACGGCTCCCGGCGACGACGTGGCCGTTGGGTGAGATCCTTGCCGCTCGTCATGATCTACTCCATTCTCGTATCTTCAACAGCTAGAAATGTAATTCGTTCTGTCGGGTTCTGTCCAATTCCCCCAGCATGGGCTCTCGGAAACTTTGTGATAGTCAGGTACAGTCGCACGGGGACGGGACCCGGATAGTCATAGACCTCCATGTCCCTCCCGTGGGAGTGTAGGTTACGGCGATTTTTGCCAGGGTTCAATGAAGCATTTCCCGGATAGATTTGATTCATAGGACCAACAGTATGAAGCAACGAGCTCGAGAGCTCTACAGTACATGTAAAACGAACATGTGATCACTAACGAGTTGCCAGACCCGCACATTCTGCCAGGGGACATGGGACAGCCTGGTCCTGTTCATCTCTGTCAGTCATCGCCCACATCGTCCCGATTACTACGCTCTCGTTCACGAAGTATTGCATAGCGGTAGCCTGGTGCGGCACCTCATCAGTCGGCTTAGCCCTATTCGAAGCTGAGAAAATATCAATCCAGGAGCAGGGTGCTGAGAGTGTGAAGAGTAAAAGGGTGTTTGCCTCCGTAGGAGATCCCGAACAACGTGCCAAGCGTTTTCCTAGCCTTCAAGGTTTCGTCACGGTGGCACACGAATGGGAAGCTGATCCGCACACCTTTGAACAGCTGGGTGTTGCCATCGCCAAATAATGAGTCGCCACTTGGATCACCTACATTTCCGAGTGGTGGCTCCTAGTGGTGTTCATGTTTCAACCCAGAAAGCCACTTGGGGACGATAGTGGTGCGAAAGAGACAGCAATGGCAGAGCACGAGGTGAGTTCCATGTGGGACGCGTGGTGATGAAACTGGCCACACTTGATCGGAATGATCAAAACGTGGGACTTGGGTATACACTGTATTGGGGTATTCAAATGGATTTCTCGGTTATTAACGGCGCGCGAGGGAAAGATGACTGTAACAACCAGGTGCACGAGATCCTTTTCTGTAAATGACGCGTCCCCCTACGCGTCTCCCTATAAGGGGTTGTTCATAATATTTGCGTTGGCCTCGGACGGTGTGTGTGGGGAGAGCAGAAAAACCGTGGCAGCAAGTTTCATAACAATAGGCGGTTCATCGCACCGCTTGTTTGTACCCTTTATACTCAACGTTTGTGTGCTCTTCACCGGCGGCACACAGGAGATGTGGTATGGACCGTAGATGGCCGTCCTCGAATTCTTAATGGGTTCGAGCTATCGAGGGTAGCCTGAGATACTGTCTATTTCCTCTTTCTCACGAGCTTGACTGTCGACTTCATTGACCAAGTAATAATGGACCCATTCTCTTTTCACTGGCACTGGGTAGAACATGCACCGACACCGATGCGAACGCACCAACACCGATGCGAACAGTGTACGGCCGATCTCGGCAAGTCGGCTTGTGCGTGAATGGTGTCAAACAGTGTCAAACAAAGGGTACAAGCGGTGCGACGAACCGCCCGAACCGACCGAACTTGCTGTGACACGTAATAATTATTCCCCCATCTGTTTTTGTCTGGCAGCACAGCTAGAAGCCGCACTAGATGCTCCTTCCATCATTTGACCGTAACCAATGGGATTGCCGCTCACTGTCCAGAGTCGGTATAAGCGACTTTTCTTGACACTTTCCAATCATAATGCCGGTGCCGCGGAGCTCGGTGTTTATTAACGTTTATTCCCTGCCAGTGCCTCATTCTTTTACTCTAATTCGGGTGTTATATATTCTCGATGTTGGCTTGGACACTAATAGTGGGCACTAGTCGTGACTAAACTCTGTGCTACGCTGTGGCGAGTGGTCAACACCTCAGGCGACGACCCTTGCGACAACCCAACGATAGGTGCAAATGATCCACCTGTTAATTATCCTATTTCCCCTTTTTTATTATGGAAGAGCTCAGCAGACGCTTTATCCTGCGGCGATCCCTCTTGCAGTCCGCTCGCCATACCTCAGTTGTTGGATGTTCACTATCAATGGGACGAATATCGGAAGTCTATGGCCGACAACCTCTGCTCATCAACCCTCTGACCAGGATCCGAGTTTGAACGCATGTCGTTTCTTACTCTCGGCATAACACCAAAACTGATTGCACTTTAGTCCCTTAATATGCCCGTCCTCGTCCGCGTCGACAATATAACTTACTCATTGCTGGGGATATCCCTATTACATCAACGTAACTTCAAACCTCACCAACACGTTAATTTCACCTACCCAGACCAAGCTCACCTCAGGAAGCCGGACCTATGCAATTTAACCTTACCTTTCTGAACCCGATCGAGGTTCGAACCACACTTACCTTTATCATCTAGTACTCACAATTTCGTGATAGCCTGGAGACTGGGTCAAGCAATCGATCCCATTCTCATACATGTCGTTAACTGCGAAATCATTGGACGGTGCAGCTCATGCTGTGCAGGTGTATTCGGATATCAGCGCAGGTGAGTGATATCATTATTATTGTCCCCCACATCGTTGTGTCTCAAACTTGTCGCAGAATGGTTGTCAGCAGATCGAAGCCAGGTGGCTGTATGGAGCACGACAACTAATAACAACGTCGTATACCATACGACCAAACTTCAAAGCCCGGCCGTGTTCAACGAAATCTCCACGCAAGCAGAATGGGGCACATTGCACTATGCCATGAAGAGCGTGAGTGGCGATGGTGTGCACGCATTTTGCCACTCATGGTCGGTGATCTAGGGCGGCGACGTCACATACAAGATATCCGAGGATTCAGTTTCCCGTGATTTATTCCAGCTTAATGGGGTGTTGGACAACCAAACGGACACGAATTTTCGTCCCATCAGCCCCGACTTCGCGGTTTTTGCCATATCACGCAATCTTGGCACCATCAAAGCGACGCAGGATCCCGTCGTCTGGGCCGTCGGGTACATCACAGACCCAGCTATCAATTACACAGACTTATCTGGGGCTACTCAACAACGTAGCCTGTTCTACAAGACCCAATACCCTGATGACACGTCCTTAGTCAGTATCCGCTTTCATCAATAGATACTGTGTCTCATCACTGGCATTCTAAGATCGTCGACTTTCTTAACGATTTCACCAATGCGTCTTCAAGAGCCCAGCAATTGGACTCGAAAATACTCCAGGACGCTGCTCCTATCTCTGGACAGCTTGGAGATTTGGTTTCTCTTGCGACCGCACAAGTATATGGCAGCACTCAGGTGACAATTGGGACTGACGCAAGTGGTAATTTGAACAAGTCAGATGTCACGGCGTTCATGAAGAATGTCGGCGGGTTGAAAACAAAGTGAGCCGACTTCGTGCGTCGAGTGGGAGATAGGTCCTGACCCTGTCAAGCCGGGTTAATGCGGTCGAGACGCTGTACTCTGCATTCCCAGCGTTCATGTACATTGATCCGAAACTAGGTGGGCTCCTTCTTGAGCCCCTGTTTCAGCTTCAAGCATCCCCCAACTATACCAACCCATACGCTGCTTCTGATCTTGGTGCGTTCTAGGACCTGAGAGGCTAAGTTTCGAGGACTGATCCTCAAGAACGTTAAGGGGCGAATTACCCCAACGTCACAGTCAGCAATTCTACTCACAACCAAGGAGTAGAACGTTGGTCTCTCTCTCGCCAGTCTTGCGCATCACTGATCTATTCTCATTCCTTAGATTCCGGGAATATGTTGATCATGACTTATGCCCACGCTCGTGCCAGTGGAGACGGTAGCTTGATTGGCAAATACGTACGTATAAGCTCTTCTCGGGTGCATATGAACGACCAACAAAACCGGACAGTATGATCTACTGACTTCCTGGGCTGATTACTTGTCCAATGCGACGCTGTTGATTCGCGACCAGTGCGTTATCTCTTTCAACAATTCTTATCGCCGATAACCCGAATGACGACTACGATTTAAACAGGTCCTCTGCGGATGGGCTGTCGACCAACAATCAAACCAACCTTGCAATCAAGGGTATTATCGCTATCAAAGCGATGTCTAAAATGAGCTCAGTTGTCAAGAAGGCCGCCGATGTCGACAAGTATTCCGTCCGTGAAGTTTTGAGATGTTGCATAGCGAAATTGACTGGTCTATAGGGTACAGCCGCTAGTCTTTACGCTCAGTGGAAGGGCCTTGCGCTGGGAGGTGATAATCGCCTCCTCGCAGCATACGGACAAACGGGCTCGTGGACATTGGGTTATAATTTATTTGGCGATGTATGGCTAAACACCAGCGTCGTCGAATCATCCGTCAGTGTCTACTCATTTCTGTCCTATATTGACAATTATCCGACTCGGTTTCCAGGTATACGATGGTCAAAGTAGCTACATCGATAACCTCACAATGACTTCGACTTTCGCCAACTTTGGCATGCCAGTCGATAACCTCAGTTCTGATACAGGGGTAGCCGTGTCTAGTCAGTGGAGTTATGCTTTTGAAGTCGTTTCGGCTAATGTAGATCTAGGCTGGAACTTGTTTGTGGCCGCTATGACCTCGAATCAAGACCTACGCACGAATCTTATCTCGAGAGTTCACAATCGAGCGTCTTATAACAGGAGCGCAGGCGTGTTCCCGATCCAATATGATAGCACGTATGGGTCAACCATCCTGGGAGGAGCCAGGTGAGCTCCTCGCGATTTGCATTCGTCGGGTGCTATTTGATATTTACCGCATCTCCTTCTAGCCCCGCACAGGGTGCAGTGTATGCGCCATTAGCTCTCAAGTTCGTACAGCAGGCGACCCTTTTTTTCAGGGCTCCGGCTTACATTTTTCTCAGAGCTCCCGTCGTCCAGATAACAGTTAACCCTACTACGACAACTGGGTCTACTGGGACGTCATCAAAATCACACACCGGAGCGATTGTCGGTGGCGTCATAGGTGGCCTTGCGGCGGTTTTGCTCGTGATTGGGACCATTGCTTTCGTAAAGCGGCGTCAACAAAGTCATAGAACAGCACCAGTTAGGTCTTCACTGAGCTTCATTTTCCCGAGAATTTACAGACGATGGCATGCAGGTCACAGTGACTCCATACACTGACTCGGACAGCCCAACAGAATCGGCACGTACCGAGGCAGTACCGCTGGACGTAAGGCCTCAGACGCACCACCCATTTCTCTCCGAGTATTCACCACTCTCATCGCCACCTGTGGTGTCTATCCCTGTCGGTCTGTCGAGTAAGGAGCTTGCGCAGCTCCGCTCAAATGGATTGCGTTTCCAACACACGGACAGGGACAGACTACCATCCGACCTCTCTTTGGCCACCACCACCGACGGGGGTGCGGTTGGGGATATAACGACTGAGGCCACATCTCCAGCCGAAGCTCGGAGACTTCGGTCGGAAGTCGACTTTTTGAGGCATGAGGTACTGCAACTTCGTGCGGAGAGATCGGAACCGCCGCCTACTTATGCCAGTGGCCACTGGTGAGACCGGCGAGGGCGGGGCTCTATAGTCTATCTCTTACAGGCTTCGAATCTCCTCAGCGCGATTCTTTTTATGCTGCGTTCGACATATTATACTGTACTCATTTGATTATGACGGTAATTGTCGTTTTTTCTGTACATCCCTCCTTCGGAACCCTGGGTTTCTCATAGACTCGTAACCAGCTGTTCGAATGAGAGGATTTTTGAGGGTGTCGCAAGCGACTGGAGGATCCTCGATTCTCCGACTGGTGCAGCTGGGTTTGAAACGGGGGGGTAGCGACTATGATCGGCAGCTGTCACTGCCTGTCGACCGTGTATAGTAGGATGTCCTCAATATAGTAACTGTGATCTTTGATCATATGCCCGATTATCTTATCTAAGATAACGTGTCTCTCGCTCGACGCGTCGCATTCCTCTGGTGTTTCCTCTGATGTCTACCCACACTTGTGATACTGTTCTGGGGCTCCGCGATCACCTTCAATTCCTTCGGACTTGCCCTGGCGACGATCTTGAAAGGTTGATCTTGAACCTTGAGCTGTGTAGTCGTCTACCGGTGTCGTTCTTGGAGGCGCTCGATGAAGACGACCGGCTCATTTGCTATCGGGCTGCGCTCATCTGCTACAGCGTCACTGGCTCCACCCA